>VMDR010007015.1:0-42548 GCA_007922815.1 Macrotus californicus | reverse complement strand
AATGGAGATCACATGGAGGGTTATCACCAGGGGAGTGGGTGGGGAGAGAGGGGAAAAAGGTACAGGGAATAAGAAGCATAAATGGTAGGTAGAGGATAGACGGGGGGAGGTTAAGAATAGTATAGGAAATGTAGAAGCCAAAGAACTTATATGTATGACCCATGGACATGCACTAAAGAGGGGGAATGTGGGTGGGAAGGTGTGTGCAGGGCGGAGGGAATAAAGGGGGAAAAATGGGACAACTGTAATAGCATAATCAATAAAATATATTTTAAAAAATTTCTCAAATGTAAAATATTACCTATGTAATTATTTGACTTTCTTTCCCAATGATCTTATCTTGAGTGAGGTTAATTTTTAAAATCCCTTAAATGGCTCAATTTTAGTAACTTTTCCTCTCCCTAATCCTTACCTGAGAGTTAATGTAGAGATCTTGCTGCTACCCCAGAAGACAGTGACCGGATGCTAGCTCCTCATGTCTTTTCTCCTTCCAGATAGGAGCCCCATTCTGCATGCAGTGAAATGCCTTTCTCTGTGGTGTCCCCCTCTTCCTCCTTCTACTCACTTCTCTCTTTTTGATCCTTTTATTTTTTTTAAGCATAGCAGTGCAACTACTAGCTAATGACAAATCCTTGTTACCATTGCCTAGGTCAAGATTTTCCAAACATTGTTTTAAAAGTGAAATCATTTTAGAAAAAGTAATTACACAAGGTCCTTAATACATATAAATCAGTAACGATTTTCAGATCCTGTCTCGGCTTCCTATCTCATAGAACTCTTCAGACTAATTTTAATATCAGTTGCTTAGGGTACTGAAGAAGCAAATTAGGGATAAAATACATATCAGTGAAAATACTCTTCTTGCTCCTTTAGCTGTTACAAATGTATGGCAAAGTGAAATAAGACCAATTTAGGTCTACTTTTAAGAGAATTTTTCTTTGAGTTCTTTTATTTCCCCATTTATATTTATGGAGGCATTATGACCTGGGTCAACTAAATTAAAAAAAATGGATAGGAAGCCAAAGACTATATGAGTCATGCAGAACTAGATCCAATTAAAAGAATGATGAACAAGAAATGCCCAACATCACAGCATGAAGTTGAAATTAAAGAATGAAACTCCTGGAGTGTAACAAGAATAGAGCCACTGTCATGGGCTTGTAACCAAAGCCAGAGAGAACGTCTAGTGTAGACTTTCAATCTGGAACTTTCTTTCGGCCAGTTTACTTTACCCATTCCTAGACCTAAGTTAATGACTGTGCTTCCATCTAGGCTTCTGCTACTGGGGAATTCAAAATAATGACTTAGGACGGGAGGGCACTTGCTCTGTCTCCTGCTCCCACCATCCAATCCACCATCCATATGACTGGAGCTGCCATCTCTGTGTTTAGCTGGAGGGTCATGCCTCCCTCAAGGCCCGCATCTCTTCTGCAAGGTATCCCTCTGCTGATCTAAAGTAAGAATTTGGCTTTTCTGAGCATATCAGACTCCAGATTTTGACATTCTCAGATACCTTGGATTGCAGACTCTATCAAGACATTTATTGACATCATATATTTGCAAAATCATATTTTCTTTCTCTGGTAGCCTAGGCATGTCCCTTTCTTGTGGAATCTATGGAAAGCTGCAATAAGCAATCAATATACTCCAACATTTTGAATTTTTCTACCAAATCTTGTGTCAGATGTCGGTAGGTACATTATGTGAGTTTCAATTTTCGCCATGACATATAAGGACTGCCAACTTCTTAGACCATATAGAGTTATTCTCATTATTTTCTACTTAGTCAATTTCATGTTTTAGTGTCTGTTACTTATAATTCCCCTCTTTATGGAAAAAACTGTACAGGTCAAGATGAATCAGAAGACACAGTTCACACAGACAAATAATAAAAGGAATTTATTAGACCACATTTCAAAAGTTTAATGGCATTTAGTTCGATCAGGGCTCCAATTCAATTTCTCTGTGATTCTGTTGACTTGTTCTCCTGATTTCTGTCAGTTGCATCGTCTTTTTTCCCCCTGGTTGCAAAATGACTCTGGCAGTTTCAGCTTTCATCGTGCAGAAAGTTTCTTTTTCCTCCAATAGGTGAACAAAGGAGTGTTTAATTTCATTCTGATTAGACTAATTTAGACCACATGCTCATTCCTCAACCAGTCAGTGGACAAGGCAGGTGTGTTTATGTTCATCATCTGCAGCCAAATTAGGACCTACCTCTCCAGTCAATCCTACCTTAGCTACACAGCTGCTGTGTGATAGGGTTAGGAAGGATGGAAGCAGGAAGGCCACCCACCACATGCTCCATACCCCTTGGAGAACCTATGGACTAATCAACTGCAGGGGGCAGTGTTGTGTTCTACATATGCAGCTGCCAGTAGCTCACTCCTGTGCCTAGTGACGTGGTAAGATGGGAGAGCAGCTTCCAAAGAGGGAAGCCTGCAGGCAAACCCCAGGGTGTCTAAGACACTGAGAGAAACACTTTCTTCTGCTTTGTCTAAAGGACACCTTAAAATAGCATGACTGTCAATGCAATGCCCTGGGAAGAAAAAACTTTAAAAAATAGTTCAAAAAACTAAATCTTGGAACTTAAAAATCGTACTTTTGTGAAAATCTCAGTCTGTTGCCTGCCTGCTGATCATTTCTTTGGTTACCCATCAGGTAGTAAGGCCAAAAAGGTGTTCTTGTTATTGTGATAGGTATGGATCTCAGGCTACAAACTTACAGAAGGGACATCCATTTCTTTATTTTCTAGGGCACCTAGATGTAACTCTGAGACCCAGGCTCCTGGATTAGTGGGAAGCCAATTTCAGTCATTATGGGACCATCTCCTGTCCCTCCAGGCTATACAAAGATGCCCAAGGGTCTTAGCTTGCACCACTGCACTGGGGTGCCAAGTAGGTAGTCCTCTGCTGTATCTCTCCTCGTGGGCTTCTGCTCGACAGTTGTGGTCCATGACTCCTCTTGGTCCAGCAGGAATAGTGCCTCTGAGTCTCATTAGGGCAGGAGCTTCTTGGGCAAGACTGGCAGTCTGATGCTCAGCATCCTTCCACATACCCCCACCCACCCCTTGTCTCGTCACACATTTTCAGCCTCCTTCACCTCTTCTCCCTGCTGTTGAGCTTCTAGTCCCTAAAACACCATTCCCCCTCCTTGTAAGAGTTAACGGTGCATTCACACAACCTCTTTAAATTAGCTGATGCTTTCATGTAAGACAGGAACCCGGTGCTCCAAAGAAATGGAATAGACTCTGCTACATGCTCGTAGGAGAACGGAGAGTTAAGTATAGGTCATACCGGTGTAACCTGGGTGTAAAGAAGTCTGACTTATCACATAATCAAACCCAGCCTGCGCCTTGTTTCTCTACCACTGTCCTTTCATAGGGGTGGGGAAAGTTTCCTCTTGAAAACTGTCAGGTGGGTGACATTTCTGGTCAATCTCAAGCAACAACAATCTTACAGACCACTAGTGACAAAATGAGTCTCACTGCATTAATCAGAAGGCTCAGTCAGCCTTGTGAGCAATCAGAACTTCTGTGGGTTTTGTCACAAAATCTTTTCTCCCCAGGCGGGACTGGCCACAAAGGAGACCATATGGTCTAGCCTCTTCGCTCACTGAGGTTTCTGGACCTGGGCGTGGGTGCAGGCAGCTGGAGTCACAGCACCATTTTGTCTAAAGAAATCCTCCAAAATGCTCCCTTTGTCTTCCTCTCTCATGACCTGTTAATAAGTGGACTGAGACATTTCCTTTTTAAGTTCCGCACCCTGAACTGACACTCTGCTACACCAGCATCAGCTTCGGGCAGAGTCCTTTCTGCCTGATTCATTCAAAGCAGGGTACACAAGGTGATCTTTATTCTTAAGAGGTTAGAGCCTAGAGTTTGAGGTTAATCTGTGCCTGACCTCCCGACACCTTGAGCTCTGCCACGTGTGGCTGCACCATTATTTAGCAAGAGGTGTCCTCCCTCTGTGTCTCTGAAACTGGAAAAGCCAGCGTTCATGCTGCCTGGCACTACCAGAACTAATAAGCAGAGACAGGGATTGAATCTTTATGGGTACTTTGTTCAGATGGCCAGCGATCTGAGAGGACGGCGGATTAGGTACCCTAACAGACTGTCTTACATTTTATTTGAAACCAACCCTTTTTATAAGGAGAAGAAAAGTGTAGGTAAGGGATTTGGAATTCACAGAAAAGGCTAATCAGATAAAAAGCTGCAGCATTCTTTCATCTGTTGACCAGTGATTCTTTTTTTTTTAAGGTTTTATTTATTTATTTTTAGAGAGGTGAAGGGAGGGAGAAAGAGAGAAAAATCAATATGTGGTTGTCTCTCATGCGTCCCCTTCTGGGGACCTAGCTGGCAACCCAGGCACATGCCCTAGACTGGGAATCAAACTGGTGATTCTTTGGTTCGCAGGCCAGCACTCCATCCACTGAGCCATGCCAGCCAAGGCTGACGGTGATTCTTTATCTGTGTCCTGGGCCGTGAATGTTTCTCCCTGGAACACAATGGCTCAGATACATCTTGACTGCGTGCAGTCCTCCTGGGGCACAAAGGTAGAACTGCTTGTGGTCTCCTCGAGTCAGGGTGGGTTATACTTTCAGTTCCTGAAACAACAGCTTTTTACCTACATTAATTACTAAGCTTATTGACTATTACCTAAAACTAAAATTGTCCAATTCTTGAGCCCCCCATCATTTCCACACACAGACAGCGGATGTTCCACCTTAAGTCACCCTGTGGCAACATTTTCTCTAACCATCAGAATTTGTCTTTCAAAGATGCACATTCTGATCGCAGCTGTAAGATCTCGGACCATTCTGAAAGGGAAGTGTTCCCACAGTCTTCTAGGGGTCCAGGGCTCCCATCTTGTGTGAAACCCATACTGCCCTTTCCTTTGACTTTTTCCGTGTGAATTAGCCTAAATCCAGTCACCCCTCAGGAGGAGATAGTTTCATTTGTAATCGTCAAAGTCTTCCATCCCATCAGCTTGCGCTGTTCATATCTCAAATGTTCACATTCGTGTCCTCAGCAAACATGTATGTTATTAGGAGAACTGTGGAGGAGGGCTCTGCCTTCTGTGGGTCACAGCCGTTTTCTAGGTAAAGGGGTTGGAACACCTTCCCAAGAGTCAAATGCTGTGGCTACAGGATCTGGGAGACCTGGGACCGGTCAGGAGTTGCACAGCCTGAAGGAAGAATACAAATTTCCTATTGATATCCTTGTAAACAACTTAAAAACTACCCTAGGACTGATGGATTGCAGGGGCCAGATAGAGCCGCCACCCTTTTATTATTTTAGCTGTCAGCATGCAGGCCTGTGAAGACAGGAGGGCACCGACCAGGTTTTCGTCTGCAGATCTGCACATTGAAACAATCAGCTCTGACTGTGTCAAGGAAACACACACCAGATAATCATACTCCCGAGTAACCTCATTGAAAATGTGGTGACCTAACCCGCTAAGGGTTTCTGGAATCCTGAATTCTTACGACAGGTCAATGTTACAGGCCTCAGAGGACAAAGGGGGAAAAAATATTGTGTCATACGGAGGTATTTTTCTAATGATCCCAGAGGTTACTCTCAAATGAAAAAAATTGTATCTTGTTACTCTGGTATTCCTGAAAACCACGAGATCCTGATTCAGCAAGGATGCCATCATCCAGTAGCTGATGTCTCCAAGGATACAGGGAAAACTGGTTTTTTTTTTTGATGAAAGGAGTCCTACCATTTAGTTCATTAATGCATCCATCCCCTTGCCTTTTTTTTTTTTCTGGCCAAAAGAATTCAGTTCCACTCTCTCAGTAACTTCCAAGTATATAATACGATGTTATCAACTATAGTCACCATGCTGCAGACCTTATTCGTCCTGTAGCTGAAAAGTTTGTACCTTTTTACCAACCTCTCTCTGTCCCCCCAGCCACTGGCAGCTCCTTTTCTTTGCTGTTTCTATGAGTTTGACCTTTATTTTCCTTATAGATTCTGCATGTAGGCGGTACCATACAGTATTTGTCTTTCTCTGGCTTACTTCACTTCACATAATGCCCTCTAGGTCCATTTGTGTTGTTATAAATATCAGGATTACATTTTTAATTCATTTAAAATAAATAGCCCTGGCTGGTGTGGCAAAGTAGGTTGAGCGCTCGCTGGCCTGCGAAGCAAAAGGTCGCCTGTTCAATTCCCAGTCAGGGCACGTGCCTGGGTTGCGGGCCAGGTCCCCGGTTGGAGGACCACAAAGAGGCAGCCAACTGATGTTTCTCTCAGACATTAATGTTTTTCTCCCTCTCTTTCTCTCTCCCTCCCCCTCTCTCTAAAAGTAAATAAATAAAGCCTTTAAAAAATAAATAAATGAAATAAAATAAATAATTAAGGTATAGTTGAAAAATTCTGAACGTTATGTGATAGTCAGTTCAGCTCTACATCTTCCAAGTACATTCATCCAGAGTCTTAGGCATGAAGCAAAAACTTCCAAACAAGTGCGACCTGGGAATCAGAGCTCAGGCCTGACACACAGACCAAGAGCCAGCCTCATCCTAGCCTCGGTTCCTGTCGCCTCCTCTCTCTTCTCTGAAAACTCTGGACTTCTGAAACTGAGTGCAAGTCTCACCGCATTCCTGGAACTTCCCAGGCTCTCCTTATCATCTTAGCCCTTATCTGCTTCACCTTTGGATTTCGGTTAAGGGTACTGGACTTTGTGTACTGGACTTCGTGTCAGCAGACAGGGCACCCATCCCTAAAATGACAGCTGTGGTTGACACTGACATAGGAGCTTGGGTCAAGTGCATCGGTCGTGTTTATTTTCTGCCCTTGGGGCTTATGATGTGGGTGCACGTTAAGGCAACATGCCATCAGACAGTTGCAAATGGATTCGGCCCTAGGCAAGTTCATGGATGTATCTGCCAAGGTCATAGAAGATTTAATGTAGGTCTTAAAAGAAACAAAAAAAGCTGAGTTAGTTAAAAAAAAAAAAAAAGGAGGTGGGAGGACAACTTTTAAGTAAATTAAAACTAATTAAATTGACAAAAACATGGGATTTGAAAACTTACTTTCCATTAACCAGATTTCTGGGCCTTAGCTTTGATGGAAACCTTTGTCCTTACTCCGTCCGTAGTGTCAAGAGCAGAGACTGTGTCTCTTGTAAACGGAGTTAGAGAATGGTCTGGCTGCCACTCACGACCCTCGCGGTTGGTACATACCTTTTCTGTGTCCATCGTGGGGCGATACTTCGATTCCAAGGCAGAGGAAGGCAAGCATGCTCTTCGGCTTCCATCCGTAGAGTGGCCGGTACCTAAAATCTGGCAAAATGAAACCTGTTGTTCGTCATGGTGACTTCTGAGAGCAATGATGTGGTTGGATGAGTTATTTAGGATTTTAGGATGAAAATTTCCATATACTTCCATAGAAGTCATGGTCAAAACTTCTAGAAGTATATATTCCAATGTATTTACTTTTTCAAGCGCAAGCATGCCTTCATATGTCTATGTTGTAATGCATTTACATAATTTAATGCAAACAGATATCCCATTTTTACTGACTAGGTTATTTGAAGAGCTGAGCTGCCAGGTGTGGAGATGCTCAATTAAGACCAGAAGCCAAACTGAAAATAAGTCTTCTCTAATCACTAATTGCAATAGTAAACGCAAGAGGCTAACAGGGAGAAGTGCCAGGTCTTCCAATGTTCCATGTTCCCCATGGATTGGCATGAGGAGAAAGTCAGCCTATCAGCATGGACATAGGGGATCTTACTGCAGGGGGTCCTGCCGTTTTATGGACCCAGGACCACGGGGCAGGGCAGTGCACCAAGTCTGGAGTGGGGAGAGCAGCTTCTCCTGTGAGGTGAGGCCTGCTGGGAAAAGTTTTATAAATTGCCTATGGCTGGACCTAAAAATCTCACATTGTTTGTCTTTTTTAAATTTTTTTTTATTTGTTCCTTTTAGAAAGAGAAGAAGAGAAGGGGGAGAGAGAAAAACATCAATTTGTTGTTCCACTTATTTATGCATTCATTGCTTGCTTCTTGTATGTGTCCTGATGAGGGATCGAACTTACAACCTTGGCATATCAGGACGATGCTCTAACCAACAGATACCCGGCCAGGGCTGCAGACAGGGCTGCACTTTGGGTTTTAACCAGGCACAGGACTTCTGTTTATTGGGTTACATCTGTCCTGTGGGATGTTTTATTTCTGAGTTCTATTAAATACTAGCGACAAGGAAGCCTGAACTAATGGAAGGAAAGGGGAATTTCTTAGACGGGTATTGGAACATTTTAAATAATGGAAGGAAGGGGATGAATAATAAAATATGGGGAAGACAGTGATATAGCTGAGCTTTGGAATCAACCAGAACCGGAGTCTTGAACATGCCAGGGCTCTCCTCCCAGCTCTCCTCCACCTGTTAGTTTACCTGCTCTTGCTGTGGCCTGTCTGCCTTGGGCAAATGGAGTCTGCACTGGAAAGTTCCCCGGGGCGGCTCAGGTAACCAAGGGAATATGGCTAATAACAACAACATCAGAGTTTCCTATATGGTAGCTCCACCACCAGCCCTATCTTTCTCAGTTCTTGTTAAACAAAAATGACTCTGATTAGCCCCTATCTGGATCAATCTCTGTGGATGTGGACCAATCACTCTGCTCTCATAGCAGAGACCTGGCCGTTGGGCCCCACCCTCTGGGGCACTTCCCAGAGAAGAAGGGATTATTAGCCAGAAAGAGGTCTGTGTACTTACACACGAAAAGAAATGTCATTTTGGCACTCTATCTAAAATCATAAAGGAAGAAGGATTATTGAGAAGATTCGGCAAACAGCTTTACATGTACCAAAATACTTATTTTATGAATAGAGGAAACACCAAAAGTCACTGCATGGTTCATTAACTTTGTTTTTATAACTTTTTAGTAAATTCATTTATCAGCCAGTTGGGTTTTTTTTTGTTTTTGTTTTTTTGAGCTCTTACACTCTCTCTCTTCCCCTTTACCCCAACACTGCCCACCGTGCAAGTCCCAGGAGACAAAAACTGAACAGAAGGTGAGCTTTCTGTTGTTAGAAGGAATTACATTTTCTCTTTCCCTCTTGATTTCCATCATCCCTGTGCTACAGTTTTAGTTAAAGAGCCTGTATCATTAATGCAGTAAGTGTGTCTCTGGAAATAAACATGCTTTTTCCAACCATAAGATTTTCCTGAAGGTCCAAATTTTATTCTATTTGCCCAACGGTGAAGTTGAGTTTAAACTCGTGTGTGGTAGTCCTACTAGACTGGAAGGAACCACGGTAGTTCTAGTTCATGTCAAAGGGCAGCTGCCGCTCACGTGACATAAAACTTCATTGCTGTCCATGGTGCCGTCCTGGGCAATTTATTTGTTGTTGTTCTGTCTCATTCCAGTAATGGCTCCAGAGGAGCAAGCTTCAGTGTTGTAGAATAATAATCTTTTAAAAAACAACAATCTTTCACATGAGACTAAGTGTTCTGTGGTGAAAAATGGTTTCTGCTCTGTGTTGTTCCTTTTCTGAAGATGTCTCTCTCCAGCTTCCTTTTACCCTCCAATCCCAAAAAAAAAAAAAAGAAAAAAAAAGGCAAACCTCCTCCCTGGGAAATAATTTTTCCTCTTCTCTCATACAAGAAAATGAAAACCTGTCTTTCTGACCTCTTTCAACGTAAAATGTAATTGATCTCCAATGCAATTTGAGCTATTCTCTATTTCCAGCTCCTTCTTTTATTCCCGTCATCAGCTATGCCCTTTGTGTGTCTCCTGATATCAAACATGAAATTTTCCACTACTGGGCATTTGATCTCACATTAACCTACTTTCCTACCGTCTCTGGCCTTTAAGGTGTGACTAACGTCATAGGACTTGAAAATACCCCACCTTGGGGAGTAGGTATCAAGTTATCTTTCTAAGGCTCAAAGGATCCCTCAGGACCTCAGTTATGGCCACCAGGTTTCTTTAAGGAATTTGAAATTATGTTATACTTTTTATGAAACAAAATTTAGCTGCCCGTAAGAAAATACCGCTGTTCTGTGTGAATTTCAGAGTGGCAGAGAGCATAGGGAGGTTACTCTGCCTCAAGCTTCCTCGTCTTTGAAATGATGGAAGAACCGATCTCACAGGTCATGGCAAGGATGAAATGAGTCCCCCCATGAGAGTGTGAAGAAACCGGCTAGAAACATCCGAAGTGCTCACTGTCAGCAGCTGTTCCCCTGCCTGGAAATCATCTCTGTAAGGCAGGGTGTGGTGGGGACAATACCACATTTTTGGGTGAAACATCTAAAGCTTTGTTTCAAATCCGGGTCTTTACCACGGTTTGGGCAATACACTTAATTTGAGTGTCTTTGGATTCAAAAGCAGATTAACATCACCTGCTTTAACTCTATGACAGAGAAGTTGTGAGACTCAAAATGTCATAACACGTTATGAAAGTAGTTTATAAACATGAAACCCTTCATGGGGTTATTATTATACTTTGTCTCTTGTAAACTACTGTTCCATTGTACAATTTTTTGAAAATCCTCACGTGAGGACATAATTATTGATTTTAGAGAGCGGGGAAGGGAGGGAAGGAGAGAAATATAGATGAGAGAGAAACATTGACCTGTTACCTTTCATACACACCCCGACCAGGGACTGAACCTAAAACCTAAGCACATGCCTTGACCGGGAATCGAACCCATGATCTTTTGGTGAATGGGATGATGCTGCAACTGGGGCACACTGGCCAGGGCTCTTGAGCAGTTCTGACACCACTCCTGGGGGGTGGGTTTTCTAATACCACCGAGCAATTCTCCAACACCAGCCAGGTGCCCTGTAGTTTAACTCAATTCTGACACTATCTACCTGCAAATAGTATCAGATCTCACAGGTTAGGGACTCAGTTCTGTGAGACTGCCCCCACATCAGATGCCAATTGCAAGTCCAGGTCGTCACCTGTGCTTCTGACCAACTGGCTATAAATCTGAGGCTATGTACCACCTCCTTGGGTTCCATTAATTTGCTAAGTGGCTCACAGAACTCAGAGAAACGTCACTGGTTTATTGTAAAAGGACATAACTCAGAAACAGCAGATGGAGGAGATGTGTAGGGCAAGCATGGGGAGGAGCTTCCAAGCCCTGTCCCAGAACACCACTCTCCCCAAATCTTCATGTGTTCATCAACCCTGAAGCTCTACGAACCACATCCTTTTGGGTTTTTATGGAGATTTCTTACATAGACACGATCAAATCACCAGCCATTGGCCACTGGCCACTCATTCAACCTCCAGCCCCTCTCCTGTCTCCTGAGGTCAGGGGGCTGGGACTGAAAGTTTCAACCCTCTAATCTCTTGGTTGGCTCCCCTGAAAACCCCCTCCCCTCACCCTGGTCCCTAGACGCTTTCCAGAAGCCCGCATCAACATAAACTCTGGTATGGTTTGAAGGCTTTCGTTGTGAATATCAAGACACTTTAATCACTTAGGAAATTCCAAGGGTTTCCAGGCCCTGTGCCAGGAACAGGGATGAAGACCATATATATTTCTTATTATAAGTCACAACATCACACCTTGTTTCACCTGCCTCCCAAATCTCCCTTAATGATGAAGTCCTTCATTCAGTTTACGCTGGTTTGAGCTTGGTGTCTGTCATTTGCAACCAGAAGAACGTTGTCAAATGCAAATGGGACGTGATTGGCTGGTACCTCACACACGGGGGTGGGTTTGGGTGTGGAGACTGAGGTGGGAGACTATTAGTGAGGGGCTATTGCAGCTGTGCCTCTTAGAAATGGGGTAGGGACAGGGGGACAGGCCCAGGAGACACTTGGCATATGATAAGTCTCTATGTAAGCATTTATTTTACCCTACAGCAAGCACAAGTTTTCTGGATCAGAGGCAGACCAGTATTTACTTACAAAATATCTTTACACTATTATCCCATCCCCATTTTGCCCCTCGGAAATGCCAGCGCAAGTAATGAAGGTAGGTGTTATTTTGGACATATAGTGAGTAGCCTTACTACAGATAGAAATGCCCAAATTATGAAATTCGGTGTTAACACAGGAGCTACCTTACCGCACAGCTGGCTTCTGGGCAATGTACTCCTTCCCCTCTCCTCCCCACCCCCACCCTCACCTTCTTCTGTCACTGAGGGAAAGAAACTTCAGCTTTCTAAAGGAAACAAATCCTCTCTGGGAAGAGAAGTGGATGGTTCCTGTGCATTACAATGAATGTAAATGGAGATAAACAATTGGCTAATGAAAGGCTCCAGGGCAGATAAATCTGCTCCTCTCTCTGCAGTAACCCACTAGTCTCTTTCAGGTACCTCGGTGGCCAGTAAATTTTGCTCAGAAAACCCTGGCCAGCCAGATACATGAAATATTCACCCTGTTTCCTGACAGCAGGTGGAATTGATAGGACTTGGTGCATGAATTTGGGTGGTGAGGTTGACATTAGCTTGTAGGGTGACCCCGAGACTTCTGGCTAAGGAAAATGTGTATGGTGAGGCTATTTATCGGGGGAGTGGATGTGGTAGGAAACTAGGAGAGCTGGGCTTGGCGGGGCAGGGAGATCCACAGGAGGATGTGCAATGCCTCCATCTTGGGGCAAACTGAGTTTGAGGTGCTTGATAGTCATGTGGATGGAGACACATGGTCAGCAGTTGGGAACCAGGGTCTGAGTATCAACAGCAGATCTGGGCTGCAGACAGAGCCGTGGGAGTCCTTCACCCGCTGTGGGCGTGACACCAGGGGAACATGCAGCACGAGAACAGAACACAGGACAGTTTGGTCAACAGCAGTATGAACAAGCAGAGGAGAGCCCAGGTCACACCTGTCAGGCATACACTGCTCAGCCTGGGGACTCGCACTGAACACACTTACCCTCCCCAACTGCAGATCTAGGGCGGTGCAACCCACCTACCCTGGAAACAAATGGAAAATCCATCATTCCCGGAGCTTTCCAGTAGAAGATGTTTTATCTTCAGACTTTCTAAAACAGTGGTGTACAAGCCTGACTGTGTGTCAGAATCAGCTGGAGGAATGTCTTAAAAAACTCCCAGTGATGGGTTCCACTTGCAAAGATGCTGATTCAGATGGGTTCAGCACTTTTTTATCTCCCCAGGAGATGCTAATGTGCATGTGGTTTTGAGCATCACTCTTCTAAAGGTATTGGCATGTGACTGTGGTCTTTCTATAAGAGCAACTAAATAAGAATGAAGAGGCCACTGCTGTGTTTTTGCAAAGGTATTTATTTACCTTTGGGATCAGTAGCAAGTAAACTAGGGGCATTGGGCTCCTACCCTAACCTTACTGCTTGTGTAAGCAGTGTCCTCATGTGCGTTTGTGCACCGACACGTAAGGCTACACCTTCACTGAGCCCACTGGTTAGCAATGAACACTTGGCAAAACATCCTGCTTGCACAAAGCGGGAGAAGCCTGCAGAAGGCAGCAAGCTGAGGAAAACAGAGATCCTGTTGTTCTGTCTACCATTTTCCAGAAAAGCTGAGGAGAAGCAGCTGGTCTAACAAAAGACGACCATTGTTACACAGTAGCAAGAGGGTTAGGGAACTACAGGATACAAAGAATGACTAAGAGAAGTAACAAATTGTATTTGTACCATAATTTACAAGGAACTTACAAATATTCTTCCTCTTATTTGAATTCAACCCACCCGGAGAGGTGAGCAGAGCAGATACCACCAACCCCCTCCCCAGCCACACAGGTTAGTCACCTGTCTGATCATTGGTGACAGGGCTGACACTCAGAGGTGTTCCGAGTTCCGGGGACCATGCAAGTCCAGGCTTCTTACCAAAACCCTGGAATTTGAATTAGTGTGGCTGCTGATGCCTTCCATTCTAATTGTCGAGTGTCTATTGCACGCAGAAGGTGAGCAGAGGACAGAGGGTGCAGAAGAGGGGCAGGAAGCACAGGGCAGGAAGCACAGGGCAGGAGAGGCAGCGTGCGGTGGACACACACAGGGCTAGGCGTCAGGCGACGGGGCCCTGTCTCTTGCTATGGTCTGAATGTGTGTGTCCCGCCCAAAATTCTTAGGTTGAAATCGTGATGCCCAAGGTGATGGTACTAAGAGGTGGGGCCTCTGAGAGCTTCATGAGTCAGGAGGGTACAGGCCTCATGAATGGGTTTGTGGCCATGTGAGAGGGACCTCACTGAGCTCTCTCACCCCTCCCCACTATGAGGTGTCACAGTGAGAAGTCTTTGACCCGAAAGAGGGTCCACACCAGAACCTGACCATGATCGTAGACTTCCAGGCTCCAGAACTGTGAGAAACCTTGGTTGTTCATAACTCACCCAGTCCAGGGTGTTTTTGTTATAGCAGCCTGAGTGAACTAAGACACTCCATGTGGTCACTTGCTGCTCATGTGGGCAAGTCTTTGCAACACTTTTGCCTTCAGTGCCCTGCTGGGAGGTTATCAAGCCCCTTTCCTGGTCTAGCTTCTCAGGTTCTCTAACTCCTGTTCATCCTGTTGAGCTGCAAATGGTGTTACAGGGACGGTTAGCCACTTCGCAAGTACCAGAATACCAGCATCAAACAAGTCACAATCACTGTAAAGAATAACAAAAAACTTACCAGGGACTTTGGTGTATATTTATATCCATAGCTTTGAAAATATAGTTTCTCGAGGGTTGGGGGAAGCTTGCCATTGCTCCTTCCCCTAAAGAAGCTGTCCCACGTGGGTTCTGTCCTTCCCGTCCCCTGCCCACCTGCTCCTCTCGTCCCACAGAGCAGGGCCACCAGCGTGCCCACTTCCGCAGCTTCTCCGCGATGCAGAAGGCCAGCATAAAAGTCTCAAAACATAACTGCAACTTGCTTTAATGACGGTGACAACAGCCAACAAGAAGTCATGGAATTTCAGAACATTTGAAAAACCTCACCCACTTCCATCACTGCACGCGTTTTACCCTCCGCCAGCTGGAGAGGTCGGCAAAAAGTGAAGTCTAGAAGGGGGCGGACAGAGAAAGCACATCGAGTTTGTCACACCTGTGGCCTGATTACTTTGAGCTTTTATGAGCTTACTTCCTCTTTGGTTCTGATCTCATTTTCCTGGGCGCTTTGCTTGGCTGTTTCAGCACTGATCTGTTTTAGGTTATACCAAGTGAAACCCCAAACACACAAGGTCTTTGTCATTTAGATGATGTTGCGAATCTCCTGTCATGGTTTATGGCACACTCTTTCATAAATTCCTCTGCCACCCGCAGCCAGACCGGAACCACAAGAAGGCAGGTGGTCCTTTCCCCCATGCATGGCTCCCACATTGCGCCCTGAGTTACATTCACACCCACTGAGCAATTCCACCTAGATTGTTCTGTTCCAAGTAGAGGTCTCCATGCAAAGCTTCAGGAAAACAAGAGACCAGGTACTGGAGTCAGGCAGGCCTCTTTGTTCTCGTGCTGCTGGCAGTGTGCTGGGGCAGACTCAGCAGAGGTGACTGCAGTGTCAGGAGCTGTGCAAGCTGGTTGTTAGAAAAAGAGATTATTAAGATTTTAATTTGACAAACTTATGACTAATTATATTAAAAACAGAGGTAATAAGTGCTCAAAATTCATTGGTCCCTATTATTTACTATACTTGATTCTCCTTATTCATAGCAGTTACGCTCTATACAGTTGCCGTGAACACTGAACGAGGGCATCCAATGTTGGAGTCGTCGTTCCTAGAAGAAACACAGGTTGAGGTGCCTGCGAGCCTCTGGTCACGATGTCCTTACCAAAGGACCAATACCTAATCTTGTTTTAAGTGTTGGTGCCCTAACATTGAACCCATGGCCAGTGGCACTGCACCTCGTGCCTGAATGAAGCTTATCTAACACGTGTACTTTCTCCAGAAGGCACACTGCAAGTCTTCTGGACCTTCGGAGAACCAGACAGCACTGCAGCACTAGGCTTGGGGGCCGTCCAACAGTGCGATCGCCAACGAAAGCACATGAGTGTAGAAGATGTGGGAACGTGGTGTTGGGCAACTCGGAGTTTTCATTGCTCCGTACACGTCCACGAATGACTGCAAAAACATGGCAAGGATTGATTTGGGGGTTACAAATGAATTTTAGCAGGTTTGCAAATACGGAATCTGCAAACAATGAGGATCAACTATTTGACTATGCTCTTGAGGTTACTCACCTTTATTGTATCTGCAGAAATATAGCTATATGCAACAGTGCATTTCTTCCCACCACTTTAAAAAAATTATTGATTTTAGAGAGAGAAGGGAGAGGAGAGAAACATCAGTGTGTTGTTCTACATATTTATGCATTCATTGGTTGATTCTTCTATGTGCCCTGACCAGAAATCAAACATACAACCTTGGTGTATCAGGATGATGCTCTGATCAACTGAGCTACCTGCCCAGCTCTTGAGTGCAGTGATGTCGCTCTAGTTACTTGAAACTGGCCACATGGGAGTATTTACACCATGGAAACTGGCAATGCCACAAACCAAGGCTTGATTTGTTGACTGTCTGGATTTAAGAAAGCTATGGGGAAAATGCTAATAATGCAGATTCAACTTAAAATTATGTCATGTCTAAACAGTGTGGTGATTGCTGGAGGGAGGGTGGTATAAAGGTGACTAAGTCATATGGGAACGATACAATAAAGATTAAATTAAAACAACCTGGGGAGGGAGGAGAGATTGATTACTACTTAAAAAAAAAGGTGTCATGTCTAGACCATTACACTGTGACCAGCACAGCAAGTTGAGGGAACACTCTTACAGCATCCAGAAACTCTCTGACTCAGCAAGGGAGACACACTGTGGTGGATGAACAAGTGACATTCTGGCACGTGTCTGTTGTTTCAGCTTCATCTTAATCATTCATGTAAAAAATCAATTAATGTTCATGTCAGAGCTACATCCTTTTGTCAACTGCTGTGACAAGTGTGACAAAAATCGACGGAAGTATTCTATGAGAACAACTATCAAACGGAATTAACAATTACATATTTTGTTAGGATTTGTAAGTTGTGTCCGTACACAATCTTTAATCAGAAACACTTATAACTTAAATGCATTCATGTCCAGAGATCTGGGGGTTTAAGCAGCATGCCCTTGCTTCTAGCTGGGGGGCCTCACTGACTTAACCCCCCAAACCTCAATAGTTAGGTTTAAAGCCGAGGAGTAGATACACGTTCGTAACAAGGTTTTGAGAATTGAACGCATTGTTGTTCCCAATATATCGTTTCTGGGGTAGAGACTCAACAAACTTCAGACCCCCTCTCCTCACCTGGAAGACCGAAGCAGGTCCGAGCCACCCCTGAGCACACCCATCCTGTCTTCCCAGAGCTGGCCCTGGACTCCTTTATGCCCATTATGTCTCCTTACTTAGGTCAGGTGAGAACTCACCACTAGGTGGCACAAGCAAGATGCCTTTGATGGCTTTAGTTTTTCAGACAATGTGATTGATTCAGAACACTGTGACATATTTTACCCTCACCAGGCTACAGAGAAGATAAATAAAATGTTTGCAGTCCGTGGTCACAGTGCTCTGTGCAGACAGTTCGAGTCTGGTGATCAGTGTTGGCACCTGAGCGAAAATGTCACCCTGTGAGCCTCATTTTGGACAAGTGACAATGATTAAGCCCCATCTTTGGCAGAATCAGCTCCCCTTTGGCAAACCTTGCTTTCCTAGGCACACGGTGTCTTCTGACCACTGCTGGCTGCTCCATACTTTCCATACTTGTGGCAGACCAAGATGTGTCCAGCCTGATGGGAAGCCAGGAAAGCCCCCTTGTCCCCCATCTTCCTGCCACATCTCCCATGGCCGATACTGTCGGGTTCTCCTGGAGACTGATGCGCTACTGAGTGACTGCCCTGGCAGCAGCCTTAGGCAGAGCGTGAAGCGCTGGGGACCTCCCAGCACTCCCCCACTTACCTACGTCTGACCCTGCGCACTCTTGGACAGGCCACTCACCTTTTCTTTGGACAGTAGTTGACAAAGGGCCTCTCCCTGGAGTCTGCAAGGGCTCGCCTACTACCTATTGGTGGGATTGTTCACTCCCAGAGGTTCCCATATTTGTTAAACCACAGACACTCATTTATTTATTTTTTAAATCATCTGAGGATATATTTATTGATTTTTTTTTTTTTTAGAGAGAGAGGGAGGGAAGTGGTGGGGGAGAGAAAGAGAGAGAGAGAAACATTGACGAGAGAGAAACATCAATCGGTTGTCTCCCGTAGGCACCCTGACTGGGAATCAAACCTGCAGCCTTTTGATGCACAGGACTGCACTCCAAAAGAGTAGCCCTGCCTGGGCCACAGATGTCCATTCGGACGTTCCCACACTGTGGGGGACTCTCTCAACAGGTTTCCCTCTTGAAAGCCAAATACTAAACATCAATATTTTCGATTTAAAGTAATAAAAATCAGCCTGGTTAGTTTTCTGCCTGCCTGGAATTCATGAACAAAGATTTTGTAAAAAAAAAGCTGTTCCTATAAACATCATTAGCTTAATTTATTTCCACTAATCTCTTCTATGTTCAGATGTCTCCATTAATTATTTTGAGGAATAGTTTTACACATGTGGGATGGTTCTGGTCATTTTAATGAGGTCTTTTGGAAGCTATTCCAAGGTGAATCAATATTGAACAAAAGGAAAACATCAGTTTCCTGTGAAGTGCAGACATCTTTCCCTATCCGAAACAGCACACGGTACTATTTTGTATTCTTGAATGAAACTAAATGCAGCAAAGGTAGATTTTAAGGACTTAAATCATAGCGTAAATTGACAGTCCTTGGATATAAGTGCAACAAATCGGCATTTAGGTCGCCAAGAAAGGAACAGCAAATTCCTCCTAACAACTTTGAAGCCAACAATGGCTCAGATGAATGAAAAGGACCACACGATAGTTTTTTTTCCTTCAGAGTTTATTTTGAATGTTCATTTTTGGGTAACCAAGCAGCTCTTTAAGGAGAATGCACAGAAGAGTCATTCTGGCACTTTTGGATAGTACATAAGATTTTTATTTTTAATAGTCACACTCAGTCCACTTGCTCAGTCCATACTCCATGTTAGGAGAGCAAGAGCAGCCCATAGGATTCCAGCGTTAACATGTAACTATATATACAAACAGCCAGTAAAACCATAATGGTGGCCGGTGGCCAAAGGGAGGGGGGGTCTCTAAGGTGCCCCTAGTCTATCTTCGCTAAACAGAACCCACGTCACACAGGAGAACGAGAGCACACTGCACCGGAGTCAGGGCTCTGCACACAAACGGGCACTTGGCAGCATGCAGTTCAAAGAAAAGGGGCATCATTGAAGAACTTTATAAAATCCAGGCAGTTCCGCGACAGGAGTTAAGAAAAACAAAGAGGGTAAGTGAGGGACTGTCTGTTGTCACTGTAAAAAAGGCACTTGGAGTTGATGGGACCAGAATTGAAGGATTCTCAGCTGATACAAAATGTCAGTACAGTTTTATTAAAAGGCTTGGATGTTAAGAGATGACACTCGGGAGTTCCTGAAAAGAGACACAGAAATAAACCACCAAGAAGCAGAACAGATGAAAACGAAGGACTAGAATCTTGACAACCAAACCGCGTTTATAAAAACAGTGAACCGGAAACGAAACCGAAGCAAAGCAAAAACCTAAGCAAAGTAAGAGCATGAAGCAGCGATGCATAGCTTTCCTTTGAGGTAATGAGCACCTCGAGACACTACGTGCCAAGCTACTTTCTCAACCATAACTTCCTAGGAGCATCACCAGGATAAAACTGACTCAAGCAAAGCAGAAAGAGTTTCATCTGTTCCCAGAGTCTGAAGGAAAACTGAGGTTATCATTAGAACCCAGCGACATCACTCAGGGTTTTTCAGTGTCCCCGGGGGCCGGGGGGACATGTGGAGCACGTGGAAGGACATTCAGACACTACATTCGGCCACCTCTCTGGTGGTGAGGCATCCCTTAACTAGCCATCTCCTTTCTTCTGAGTCATCACTGCAATTCCTTTCTAACGTTTACACAAACGGTGATGGAAACGCCCACTGGCCACGGCAGCCCTTGTTCAGCTTCCTCCACGAACACGTACGCACTTCCCGAAGTAAGACTTTTTGGCAATTTTGTTAGATAGGGTGACTCTGCGGTCGCTCACTTAATGTTAAAGGCCATCAGGGGCCTCTCTTCCCGCTTCTGCCAGGGGCTCTTCTTGTCCTCTCCTTGGTCGTCGTCGTCATCATCCTCGTCATCCTCGTGAGCAGATCTCTCATCGGGGCTGGCTACGGGCTCTGCGGGGACATCCGCAGTTCGTTTGGTCGTCTCCTCCTGCAGGCTGGGCAGCTGGCCGCCGCTTCTCCGGCTGGAGCTGTCCAGCAAGCATCGCAGGGCACTGTCGTCGGGGGTGCAGACGGTGGTGCCACACTCACTGCCGCTTTGGTCCATGTCTTCCAGGTACACGAGCTGCGTGTAGGCGGTGCTGTCCGCCGCCCTCGGCTCCTTCTGAGGATGCTCCTGGACTGGTGGGTGGTTCTGTGGGAGAGACAAAGGATCTCCTCTTCCCTTCCGGGCAGATTTTGGTTCATTCATATCCACGCCCGAGTCCAAACTGGCATCATTACTTCCGTTCCTTCCAGCTCTTTGGAGATCTATGTAAGAATGTCTAACATGCGCATTGGACCTGCCGTCCAGAGAGACAAACCAGGCCCGGGGGTGTGGGAGTGGCTTCCCGCCACCAAGTTCCATCAGAGCCTTCTCGGTTAGGAGCTGGACCTCGCTGTTCATCTGGGCCAAGGCCGCATCGTTCAGGGACGCGGGGATGGACAGAGACTCCGACATGGACGCGTTCTGTGGGCTCCACTCCCGGCTGCCCGTGTCTTGCAGGTGCTGCTGAGAGATTGCCTGGCAGGATAAGGGCTGGGCTTGGATCTGGGAGGAGGGGTGTGGGAAGATGCCCGCATGGGGGCTGGAGAACTCAGCCTGAAGTCTCTCGATTTCAAGCTGCTGGTCTGCCGGGACGACCAGGGGCTGGCCTACGTAGGAGTGGTCCCCAGGGAGCTTCATGTAGTGAGCGGGGATGACCAAGGCAGGCAACACTTTTCTGTAAACGCTGTCATTGACCTGGTCAACGGAACTGCAGCACACCAACTGGCCGGGCCGCGGGAAAGACGTAGGTCTTTCCAGGTGGTCCACGGATCGTGACATCATACATTCAGTAGGTCTGCGGTCAAGCAGCTGTTCTTTTTCGGGAGAGGAGGGCGTGGGGTACATGTGTTCCTGAATGGTAAGCTTACTTGCTGTGGAAATGTGGTTCATGGAGGCCTGGCTGTCTCTGTCTTGCTTCTCAAACAAAGGCTGTGACAGCATGGCGTTGTAGCTCCTCCTGTAGTCACTGTTGCCAGGGGACTCGTAGCCTTCCCTTTCCACAGACTTCCTGGACTTCAAGGGGAAGATCTCCACGGACTTATGGTAGTCTTTCCCCAACGTCCCGCTCGGCGTCAGGTTATCAAAGGAGATTTGGCTTTTATCCTCTTCCTTATGAGACAGCAGTTCCTCCCGAGAGCTGAATTCTTGGGAGGTGCTGTAGGAAAGCTTTAGCATGGGGGTGTGCATGTCCACTTCTCCGTTGGAAGACATCATTTCCAAATGGACCCCGCTCATCAGCTCCTTTGTGCCCGGGGCGTCCGGGCGGCTGTGGCTGGTGACGGAGAGCGGGCCTGGGAATTCCGACTCCCGACGGGAGAACAGCAAGTTGATGTGAGACATGGAGGTGGACTGATCTCTTTTGGAGCTCTCCAGGGCCGCGGGAAGCTGCAGTTTTCTGTGGTGCTGGCGGGGTTTCAAGCACTTCCGCCTGTGATCAAAGAGATAACAATGCAAAGCCACAGATTAAAGATTCTCATCATAGTCAAGTTTCTAACCCTCACTCACAACTGCCGAAGAAAGAAACGAGACAGCACAACCCGTCGGCAGCGGCGGCCAGAGGCCTGCTCTCCCCACAGCCTCAGCCTTGTTTTGATTCAGAGCAGCAGAATCCACAGACTTCACCCTCAGGCTCTATAAGTGTATCCGACTTATTCATTCAAAAGCAGTTACCCGAAGAATCGACAATCAACTTTCTTGCAAACAGAACAGACGAGGCATCACAATAAAAATAGTTCTGCTTTGTCCTTGAGAGTCGCATGTCTTAGTCAGCGTTTAGGGATATTCTGAACGAATCATAGGACAACCGTCAAACATTTTTCTGTAACACCCCTTCCAAGCAGCGTTACACGCAGTGTGTGCCTCACACGTCCTTTGTCCGTTTACAAGTTAGAGGACAAATGTTCCGTCTGTAGACATTTTCTCAGGAGGAAAAAAGGGGCCTCAATCAGAGAGAGAGAAAAAAAAGAGACCGCCATATCAATGCTTACACAAGACATTCCAAACGAAAAAAAGATATTGCCAAAAGGGTAAAACGTTACCTGCAGTAATATAAAAGGAGACACAGCAAAACCAAAAGTATGAAAGCCATTCCTCCTAAAATGGCCAAAAGAAACACCGTGTGATACGTGGTGATGTCCTGTGTGACCACGGGACCTAGAAGGCCAGAAAAGGGCATTTTAGATTTGTGAACCCTTCAAATATAGAGAGGGATAATGAATAAAAACGTCATGTTTTTATTACTCTCATGGGCCTGGAGCAGGGCAGATGTAGACACCCTTTGATGACGTCACAAGGTCACTCGGTGAGGAGGGATGACCGGCACTGAAGCAGCTGTGGCCAGCGGCGCCCTGAGAGCGCACGCACTGCCTGCAGCCTGTCGAGGGTCCCTCCTTGGCCGAGAGAGCCACGTGCCCTCAGCATTCTGAACTCATGCATTTAAAATAAGCAAATGGATGCACAATAATACAATGAGTGGGGGTCTTAGGCTCAGAGAGAGATGGCCTGGATATCAGGAGATGTTATACCACAGGAGAAAAAAACCACAAGATTTTATTCTCGCTTTCACTGGGGGGTCGTTAGGACTGTGCACAGGCCCTTTGCCTAAATGAATCGGTTGAGACCCACAAAAGAAACAGACTCTGACTTAAATCATCCACAGCTTACTACAGGGTGTCAAGTGTTTCTACAGGGCCTTCCGATTTTTAAAAATAAAATCTCCCTCTGCAGTAACTTTTCAAAAATGATTAACCTTATGTGGCCACAGGCCTCTCCAGAATTTACAGACCAGGTCGTCAGAGATAAACAGACTTTTCCATTTACATTGTAAAGAATCTCAAGAGGTGCTTTAACTCAGGCTCTTTATGTTCAATAGTTGTAAGAATGCCTCGTAATGTCACTGACAGCAGATCCACAGTGACAACACCCCCTCCCCCAAATCACGCTCTCTGGGCTCTTCCTGGTGTGCAGGTGCCCTGGCAGGTGCCCGGAAGGCGGGGAGGCAGGAGTGCAGATTTATGCTGTTTCAGAGTCGTAAGGTTCTGATTACTAAATACCAAAAACACCCATTTGCTTATTGATCTTTGATATTGTAAGGGATAGATTTCTTCAAAACTCTTTTGCAGGAGACGAATCTCTTAAAAGCTTGACAAACCCAAAAAGGCTTACTAGTTTTTGTAAATAATGACATTACTTAAGTTCCCAGGATGACACCATTCTCTCTCAAACATAATCCAATGGGGTGGAGCTAATATTTACAAAAGTTGGAAAAATGTCTGATGACTGTATCCTGCCTTCACCATTCAGAGGAACAAGTGTGTCACACAGAGTCACCTCCACAGGCATGGGGCACACATGAAAATCATTTCCAAATCACTGAAGCTTGATTCCTTTAAGTGCTTAAAATGTTATTATTTTAACTTCTGCCAGTGGAAACCTTCATAAAATTCACAGGCATACTTTATTTCCTCCTTAACCAGAGAACGAAAGAGGAAGGACCTAATTATGTTCTCGTTGGGTTTGGGCTCATGAAGACACAGCATCGCTGTAATTTGTTTTAATAGCAGCGATACTATGAGATTAACGACATATGTGTTTCTACATTAAATGCCATTGGGGGCTGTGCTCTGCATGCTTTTTATAGATTTTTCCTTCCCTGCTAGGAAGCTCCAGCGGACCTACATCCAGCAGTTCTCTCTCCCCTCTTTACAAAAGTATCTATTAATCTGTCACATGACGGGGAAAGTGATGGGCAAGGTTGTGGGAAGTAGGTCTAAAGTGAAAGTGAACTTGAACGCCTGGGCTCTGTGGTCTGTACTTTGGTACTTAAGGAATTTCTTTTCTTCCTTACTCTTCATTATATCCTAGAGAGTCCAGATTTGGAGACTGGTTCACGCCTTTATTCCTTAACAGTGTCCTAAAGTGAAACATTCTGCAAATACAGATGTGACATGCACATTTTCTCAGTATGGGAATATAATGTAAATGGTGACAGATCTTTCAACGCCCATCTAGGAATGGCTTCCAACCGTTACTTCGGGAGTCTCCATGTTCATCCCAGCAATAATCCCGTGGCTAAAATATTCTGGGCTCCCATTCTGGAACTGCCTTCATGATTAACTTACAAGAGGCTCTTTTCAATCACCGCACACTCTGACCTAGGCTCAGTTGCCTACTTCATTCAACAGACTGTGACGTGCAGGACTTTTAGATGTGCCCGAGAAAAACCAAAGGAACCCTCTGCGCATAAAGATGTGCTATCAGTGAAGAGTCTCACTAAGGAAGGCAGTCCAAGAGATACAGACTCAAAAGGTATTTTGAGCGATGGAAGCCATCACTGGAAATAATTCTCCTAAGGTGACTATTTTGAAAAATGGTTCTGGCCCTGGCTGGGTAGCTCTGTTGGTTAGAGCATTGTCCCAAAATGCTAAGGTTGTGTGGGTTTGATCCCTGGTCAGGGCACACACAAGAAGAACCAACGAACGCACAACTAAGTGGAACAGCAAATTCGTGTGTCTCTCTCTCTAAAATCAATCAGTAAAAAAATAAAAAAACCAAAAAATTCTGGAATCCTCACTGGGATAAATTAGGGGACAAAGGTTTTAAAAAAAATAACCTTTCAGTCACACTTTAAAAAATACAAGTTCATTCGCATTTCCTAAATGGAGATGCATATTCTTCCAGATACAAAGCTATTGGTTGGCTCTGAAGCCTTTCAAAAATGCCAGATTGAGCTTTTTGCCCCAAGAACTCCATGATGACTTTCTGTGAGTCCCTCTGTTGCATGCCTTTCTCTACACGTTCTCTTACACCAGGCCACAGCTGTTTCAGGAATTAGGGAGGCGGTCTGAGCTGCCTCTGTGGGCTTTAGATTAAGAATTTCCTATGGCAGCTGTCTAAGAAAAACAGAGACACGAGACAAGATGATTTTCTAAGCATTATTCTTATCCTACATGGGAGAGTTCCAACCAGAACGCTCCCACCCCCATGAAATAACTTAGTTTCATCATTTGGTTTTTCAAACTCTCAACCATTTTTGAGTAAGGTTTGATGTCACTGCTGAAGTTATTTTCAAAAGCGCACTCAGCCTGACCCCTCAGCGGCACCGTTCCCCGGGAATGCAGGTGCTGGCTTCACGTTACCTGGGTTGGGAGGAGGCATGGCTGCCACCCAGTACCCCAGCTGAGGGGCGATGTACGTCCACGTCAGCTGGCTGCCCTCCTGGTGCACAAGGCCTAGACCACTCTTCAGCCACGTTCCTGCGGGGTGCAGAGAGAAATTTCAGTTCTGGGCATGCCAACCTCCTATTTAAGGCTTAGGCTTGTTGTAAAGGCACCTTAAATGTCTCGTTCATAACCAATTAGGCGGCCAAAATGGGCTGCATATGGCTTTCTGCAGACAGTCTTTTCAACTTGCTTCACTTTAAATTTTCTTTGCCTTCCTTATTAAATTCCCTTCACCCACTTTTTCAAACATTCCTGCTTCCAAACACAGGTAAATTTAGTAGAAGTCTTTGGAGTTTAGCAGGAGAATAAAGGTAGCGTGACAGGGGTTGGTGGAAGTGCAAAGTGGGGGAAATCCAGCACGGTTTATACTATTTAACCTCAACCAAATAAGTGCATTTCCTACCTAGAATCACAGACTGGCTACATCAGAATTGCCTAGGAAAGTTTTTTTTGTGTTTTTTTTTTAATATATACATAGATTCATTGGTCCATCTTTGCAAATACCGACCCAGAAAGCCTGACGTAGGTGAGTATTTTTAAAAACTTCCAGTTGGTCCTGATGCTAGAAAAACACCGAGTAAGTCCAAGTCTGTGTTCTTTCAGTTGTCACTTTGACTAGTATTTAACATTAATGAGCACCTACTATGTGCTGGCTAGTCACAGTAGATATGTTTTATAAACACCCATCCCTCGCTCAGCATCCGCAGAGGATTGGTTCCAGGACCACCACAGACACCAAAATCCAGGGATGCTCCAACCCCTGTATAAGAACAATGTACATCCCCTATATAAGAACAATGCACGCAGTTGGTCCCCCCGCATCTGTGGACACTCAACCTTGAATGGAAAATACATGTACAGTGGGAACTTGGTTCTTGAACTTAATTTGTCCTGGAAAACTGTTCGATGAGCAATCTGTTCAAAAACTGAATCTCCTTTCAGTTCTGTCGGTCACCTGAGAGACGTGTGACTGATCGTGCAGGTATCAGCATGAAAGGGTTATAGGTAAGAATTGAGACCTGAAGTCTTGTTTGACAACCGAGACATTTTTTTCCATGATCAACTTGGTCGAGAATCTCATTGTTGAGAGCCAGGACGTTTGAGAACTGTGTTTTGACTGTACTGTTTTCAGTCCGTGGTTGGTTGAATCCACAGATGCAAAACCCATGGATACGAAGAGCTGATAGTACATTATCTGTAATTCTCACAACAACCCTACGAAGTTGGACTTTTCCCCCTTTTTGAATGAGGACACTGAAGACTGGTACGCTACGAAACTCCTGCAGGGCCTCCCAGTGGTCAGGGCGGAGCAGGGCACTTCCACCCAAGGCCCTTGCTCTTTCTTCTGCTCTCCTGTGCTGCGTCCTAGGTGACTTGAATCGAAAGAGTTCGATGGCTTTTTTCACTTTGTAGGGTTTCTAGGAACAGACTTATTGCCCAGCCATTTGGCTGTCACCTGTCTTACCTGCAGAGAACCTCACTTTGAGACCTGTGATGGAGTTTGGCAGCAGAGACAAGGAAGTGTGTTGGCCAGGCCGCCCAAGGGCACATGGACACTCACCCCACCAACCGGCAAAGACACTGGCCATCTATGCAGGCTCCTGCTCCGCCTCAGTGCTCGCGGTGCTCCTGCCCAGCCCAGCTCCCTCCTGCAATCACCCACCACCGGAGACGGCCAGTGTGTAGCCCTCGTCCACTTGAGAACGGAGTGCATCAACTGTGCACTGAACGATCTCCCCTCCAGGCTCCAAATCTGTGCCTTGCCTGTGTACACATATCACTGAGGTGGCAATCAGGGCTTTTTTTTCTTCCTCTTGAAGAAAGAAATAATAGCTGGGGCTGCTTCTAGGGGCTTATCAGTTGCCATAGCAACACTCAAATGCAGTGGGAGGAAAGGTGCGCGGTGATGCCTCCGAGCTTGCACACCTCTGCTGACTGCGGCTGAACAAAGAACTGGAGAAGCCAGGGTCGGCGGGCGCCTTGCACCGTCTGACTGTCCCGTGCAACAGGCTGAACCGTGGCTCCAGGCGCTTCAGCTCAAGTTGGATGACAATACAGAAGGGCAGGTTTCCAAAATGAGTGTGAGAACAAGGGTGCCTAATTCCAGTTCTTTCACTGAACATCAGCCCAGAGATGATTAAGCCACTCAGGTCATCACTTACTTCTCCGAGGCTAACGAGGAAACAGATGCAGAGGACGTATGACACAGGAAGTGAAAGGGTTTCTGTATTTGGTACCCACGTCTCCTGGAAGGCAGAGAACGAACTGTGACTGCTCCCAGTTCTCCCTGCCCTCCAGGACCCCATACTGAATAGCTCACGACTGACACACCACACCCCACTCCCACACATGCTCTCCCACAATAGCAACCCTGCCGGGATCTCCGTATCAGCCAGGAAGTGGCTGCACATTCTTTGGTTTAGTTTTCCCCAGATTAGAGTCTTGAGTCATTGCTCTTCGAATGGAGCGGATGCTGGGTTAGGTTAAAGGGGACCCACAGGGAAAGGGCTGGAAGCTCAGAGTCCTAATTCCCATTCATTCAAGGGCAAACGACCTAAATGGGTCGCCAAGTGGTCTCTGCCTTCTAGAACACGACGCGGCATTTGGAAACACTTTAAAAACACCTCCCAGTTACACTAGGATAAGCCTTGTGGGTGGACACGCACACCCTATCCAGCCAATGAGTCCCTACATCCAGCTGGAGGAACCTCTGTCCAGCGGTGGTGATGCTGGTGGGCGCTGGAAGGGCCAGTGACTAAAGGACACACAGCTGCTTTGGGAGCACAGGGAGGAAAGAGTGCCACCTGGGGTGGGCAGAGAAGGCTTCCAGTTGACTTGAGCTTTGATGAACTGGCAGGACTGTCATTTCGGGGTGGGGAGGGGTGGGGAGGGGTGGAGCAGAGGGAAAGAGGAGGGAATTGCTTGTGAGATGTGGTGGGTGGGTTGGAGGTGCAGGGCAGGTGGGAGGGAGGGGCTGCTGGAAAGGAGTCAGTGCCTGCTTGCCAGAGGCTGGGTGGGGCTTCAGACGCATCGGCAATGGGAGGCCACTGGGGCCTGGGCATAGGGGCGCAGCTGGTCAAGCTGTCCTCACCACCTGCCCCTCTGCCCCCACTCCCACCCCCTTAGTACGTCCTGGTCCGTCCTTACCGTGCATCCTCTGACCCCAGCCTGTGTGCGACCTGGCCAACAACTGTTGCTTGAACCTCACAGTTTCTCTTTTCCAAAAACTGACCAATCTTTTACGATTCAAGTCACACCGTGCACTTTCCCGAGTTCCTCCAGCACTCAAGAATCTTCCACAACTGTGCACTCCCAGGACATGTGTTCCTGCATCACTGATTTTCCAGAAACATCTGTCACCTATTGTCCTATCTTACCTCCTCTATCAGACCAGAGGCTCTCTGCACGAGTGGGCTGGATCTCAGATTCCTTTGTCTCCTTCTCAGCACACAGAAATATCCTTGGTGCGGGAGCTCAGCAGTACTTAACGAGGAGTGAAAGCCAGACGTGCAACCTCAAAAATAATACCAGACGACTTTCCGTGGAAAGCTGGGCGTGGCCAGCAGGCAAGATCTCCTGACAAAACTGAGGTTCAGATCGTGACTCCGCCCTTTCCAACTAAAGGGAACAGAGCCAGCTGAGAAAGAGCCACTGCTTTTGGCCTAAGTTTTTGGTAAAATGTATCGGTATTCAGGAAATAGAGGGTGACGCTCTCTTGGGATTCAACAACCATGCAAGCATTCTGTTTTGTAGGAGGAAATAAGCTACAGGGAACACAAAAGAATGGCATACTAGAAACCTACGCCTCTCGTGACTGAATCCTGACGCTTTCCCGGGCTGAAGAGTTGGCATGCAGTAGAGGGGTTTCTGGTAGTCACGGCTGGGGAACTCGTGCCTGGAGCAGAGCACAGACCTCTGTATGGTCTCCTCAGTTTGATGAGGTCATGTGACTGCTGGACCTCATTAGGCCAGGGTGCTTAGCGGGGCACTCTCTCTCGCATCCCTGTGGGGCCCCAGGCTCAGCTCAGACAGACCCGAGGGGACTAGGTTGCTCCTGCTGTGTGGATAAAGGAAAGCTCCAGTGGTAAGGACTCTGTTTGTGCTCCTTGTCTGCCCCATGCCTGCTGGATGGGGCAGCCATTGCATGCTCCCAGGTCAGGACAACTGCCCAAAGGCCTGCCCCGACTAGGCCCATTTCCTCTGTGGTCCAGACACAGAGCAGCCCCTGACGTCATCCCAGCAGCCCAGCAGCTGCTTCCTCCGTTCACTTCACCCTTGTGCTTCTCTTTCTCCCTGCTCCAGACTGGTCCCTCCCAGCCTCTTCCCATCACTCCCTTTGAGGTCTTGCTACTGACTCACTCAGAGTCCTCTTCAAAGGTGGGCAGACGCTGGGAACATGCCAAGTGTCCAGGAGGTCACCTGATGCAGGTGTGCACGCAGGACCCTGTGCTTCCTTGTGTCTGTCCCACAGGCCCAGCCAGGAGGCCACCTTCTTTATACACAGCTGCTCCAGCACAGAGCATGGCCGGCTGTCAGCTGGGTCACTTGGGAGTAGGCTGGTGGCCAGGAGCGCTTCTCTGCTCTGCCCAAGGCCTGTGGCATGTCTATTTCTGGGACCATACGTGTGTGGAGGTTATATAGCAACCCTTCTGGTACCACCTTCATTCAGAAACTCTGAATTACGGAAATTTCTAGCCCGGTGGTTTCCAAATCGTTTTTAAAAGCATTTGAACTCTATAATGCTCTTTCTCTTTAGTGTAACCTAAAGCCATAATTAATATATAAAACAGATAAAAGATAAGCCTCTCTGCGTGAAGGTGAAGAGAACCCCCTCTCCCAACAGCAACTCCCAAGACACCTCCTGAGCGTGGCTTGTGAGTTATTTTTTTGTATAACTTGGGTCTGATTTGCCATCATTTGAAAAGGCAGTTTTATATAATTCTAAAAAGCACCATTTACTCCTGTCTTATAAAATAGAATATAATTTTGATTTTTCCTGATAGCTCAGGGTCATGATTATGATGGACTACAATGTGAGGCTCTAAAATACTGCTGTCCTTAGGTCCCTACCGAGGATCACAGAATTGTTTGCTCTCACACTGAACATGTTTCCCATCCCTCCCACCCTCCCTCTCTCTCCTTCCCCCCTTCCTCTCCCCTTTTCTTTCCCTCCCCCTTTCTTCCCTCTCTGTGTGCTGTCCTCAGTGTGCCTGTAATCCGCTCTGCTCCCTCACCACCACCAATCCCCAAGTCCCACCCGGGTGGTCTGCTATTGGGAACGAGATAGCCCATCTCATTAAAACTGTCTGCGGAAGAATGTCAGTAGGCAGGGTGACGGCCTGGGGAACAAGACCTGATACAGAACAGCGGTATTCTGAATCCAAGTCTGGTTTTTTTGTCTTCCACACTACACCCACAGGTCAGTTTCTGCACGAAACGTCATTCTCTAGAGTTGAACCTTACACAATGGAAAGATTTAGAGATATTTCCGAGAATAAATGCTTTGTTGGAAATCATCCTCATCCTTTGAAAATGATTTAGACGTGTATTCAGTGGGCAGGTTCATTGTATATAGAGAGCACCACGAGTGCCTAACTGGGAAGCCACACCGAACGAGGGTCATCACACACAGTAACTGACAGACAGAATGCGATACACCTTGTGCTGGTCTGCAAGGTCTGGCGGGTCTCTCAGCAATCAGCAAGGATGCTGCTGGCTTGCTTGGTTCCCACTGGTAATGAAATCAGCTTTTATTTGCAAAATACAAAGAAAAGTAAGCTCAAAATGGTCATCAAAAGGAAAAAGAACTCTACAATATGAAAAACGGCCCCAAACACAAGGTCTAATTTGAATACGACCTGTAGAGCTCAGACTGGCCTGGTTTTCCTGCCTGGAAGCCCCCTTCACATCAAAGCCAGGCTTCCGCATCTCAGTGTTTGGTAACAGGAAGAAAACCTGATATCGGGAGCGTGACTGATTTTGAAAAGGAAACTGTAAGTGAAGACCCACACGTGACCTGATTACAAAGTGAAGTTGGCACCTTGCACAGGAGCAATGCACAGGGACCCAAGTGCCCGCTTTGACACTGCCACTGGTGACCACGTGGCACCTCGGGGCACTGGGAAATTAGAAGTCCAGCTGGGAAAGGGTGAACTGACTCCAGCGTAAGATAATCCTGCACTTGAGTTCCAGCTCACTTGAGTGCCACTTCCTGGGGGTGTGACCTGAGGACTTGCCACGCGTGGCCAGCAGAGGACCCGAAGGTCCTTGGTGATGTCACTGAGGGAGTGGGGCAGTCTGGGAGCTTCGGTTTCACATCTCTTTTGTCACGTAAACAGTGAACATGCTTACGGTCTAAGCACTCACAAGGGGTGTTTTACTTCCTGCTGAGCATCTTCTAACTGACACCCTTTTTCCAAAAGGGGCTGGGCTGGGTTCTACGGGATCTGTAAGCTGGGACACATGACAAAATTCCACAGCCACTCGGAACACCCATCCCAAAACAGTTCTAGGGATCAAAAGGTGGACATGCATGTGTGACATACGGTCATTTCTACTCCTGCATCTAAATTTCACTGTGAAACAGTTGGTGACAGTTAAGGAGAGAGGTGAGACGCACACATGCGTGACACGGGCCGGAACTCGGACAGTAGGAGCCTATGGCTGTCCTGCCATCCTGCTCTGGTCAGTAACCCTTGGGCTGTGGTGACTACTGCTGAATAATCAGCATGGCGTGGGGCACTAGCCGGTTTGAGGAACAACCTTCTTTTTTTTTTTTTTAAGATTTTATTTATTTACTTTTAGAGAGAGGGGAAGGAAGACAGGGAGAGAAGCATTGATGTGTGAGAGAGACATCAATCCGTTGCCTCTCACACGCCCCCTACTGGGGACCTGGCCCACAACCCAGGCATGTGCCCTGACTGGGAATCGAACCAGTGACCTTTGGGCTCACAGGCCAGCACTCAATCCACTGAGCCACACCAGCCAGGGTGAGGAACAACCTTCTTAAGAGGTGTGCACCTCTCAGATCCACAGCTAGTGCTTATTAGCGTTACGATGGCCAATTTCAGTCATGGGGCCTGTCCAGGTCCCTCCGTGAGCCGAATTTCTCTAGAAGCCACATGCCTGACTTTTCCAGGCTTTCTTCTGTGTTACCTTAAGCTGTGGCCTCGACCACACTTTTCTATCAGCTGTGCATAGAGAAGTACTGAGGTCTCTCTTGCGCATGCCTTCACAAAACTGGGACAGATCGCTTACTAAAATCAGAATACGAGCATCCCTCACACTCATCAGAGGAGCAGAAGCAGGTGTCAATTTCTACTTTTATGACATTGTGGAGTAGCCTTTTTTTCCCCAATTAAAGTCCATGCTTTTGAGTATCTATGTTTCCTTCTTCAGAATTATTTCTCCATGAAATCTGTGAGGAGGGAATATTCCTCGTTAATTGCATGGCCAAGCATTAACCTGGTGGTCAATTATGTAATCATTCTTGTTGAAAGCAATCAGATCGAAGAGCAAAAGTTCTGTGCAGATGGCTGGGCTCTTACAGCTTCAGGCAAGTACGTTTCAGGACTTGTTTAAACAAGAATAAAATTAAGGGAAACTGGCTATAAACCATATCCTTCTGTTCAAATAATAGAAATCACAGATATGTGGAATTATTAGAAATTAAAACAAGAAAGGAATCTGTATTCAGCTACAACATGTGCCCGGGGTACTTTTAGGGTAGTTTTTTGAAAAATAGATTCTAAAAATACATATAATCTAAGCAACTGATCCCACCCCACCCCCGGCCCTCGCTGCTTTAAGCTTTAGCTGAGTTATCACAAGATTACTGAAACAGCTTTTGGGAGAGAGCAGTAATGGGAAACTATAAAGATTCTGGTGGAGTTATAGAAAGCTTATGCCTTAAATAGTAGCCAGAAGTAGAAGAATACATAATAGCATTAATAAAAATTAATGAGAGAATTCTGAACTTCAACAGGTATATGTAAATTTTCCAGAAAGTAGTTCATCAGACTACAGGCTAACTAGGCCCACGTGGAGAGAAACTTGTTCACTAGCTAGTAAATCTAATATCCACCTTGCAATTACATCTCAGAAAGGACAGGGTGGGTTTGCAGACTGGGGTTCCCGGAGGCACAGCCACTGATGGCCGGCATTCGGCAACTTGCTCAAAATGAGGGATAGTGCAAGAGAGAAGTTTACAAACATCTGGACAGATGCAGTAAGATGCTCTAGACCAGTGCTTTCGCTACAGTGGCGATCTGGTTAAAATGCAGATTCTCATTCAGTGGGTCTGGAGTGAAGCAGGAGATCCTGCAGTTCCAGTGGAATCCCCATCTGTGGACCACATTTTGAATAGCAAAGCTCTAATTTATTCATACTTTTGTGGGTGTGGCGACTCTTTCAGAAAACCCTGAGGCCATTTCCCACCGTGTGGCTTTGGAGTACCAACTGGACAACCAGTGCTTGAAGCAACTTCAGAAATATTTCTAATACATTTAAGAAATAATCTAGTCACTTGTCTGACGAGAAGCCAGGAGCTGGCAAACTACAATACAGCTGATCCTCAAATAATGCCGTTTTCTTATAACATTGACGGTTAGGGTAACGTTGGTTACCCTAACTCTAGCTCACATCATCAGCCTATGGTACAGGTGGTTTTGTCACACATCCTTTCGCTTAAAGTGGCAGTTTCCAAGAACCCATCGAGGATGACGTTAAGTGAGGACCTCGTACCTACAGGTGTTGTGCCCTTGTTTTCAGGGGCAGTGCTGCTTACTAAGCTGGTTCTTTTGTGTGGGGCCACATTGGTTCTGACCTTAAGATCGTTGCATTGACTGTTTTTCTGCCTGCACGACAGTCCCCTGTTAGGCTCCTAGTGCAGGATCTCAGCTCAAACATCACCTCTCCGAAGGGTCCTACCAGCCAATCATTCCCTCTGATGTTACTCTGCTTAACTGTGTCACTGCACTTGTGCCATCGGAAGTAAACTGACCCACTATCTCCATTCAGAACAACAGCTTCACAATTACGGGGACCTTTCCTGAGTGGTTTTGTCATTGTTTTATCCCAAGAGCCTAGAACAGAGTAACATCGGGCACAAAGATGTTCAACAACTATTTGCTGAAATGAATGAATTGTTTGATTTTTTTTTTAAAAAAGAGAGGCCAAGAATTGAAGTCCATGGCAGATCTCTCAACTTTTGAATGTCGGCCAGGACATTAAAACACAACAACAAACAAACGCCCCCAGATGAACTGTGTGGGCCAAACCGAACATATCTGGGAATGGGTTTTCGTTGGCACGCCCGGACTCGGTCCATTACTGCACTGAGCCACTCTAAGTCCTGCCACAGAAGCAGAGACGTGCACACATCTGATGTACAGGGAACGGGAGCTGAATCCTGGAGGAGATCTGGTTGTGCCTCCCCTTCTCTGTTCGCTCCGATCCGTGTTTGCACAAACGAGCACTTCCCTGGGCTCGGTTTCCACTTCTTTCTGACTGAGGAAGAGTGTGGTCCCCTACTTCCCGGGTTGTGTTGCAAATGGGATGAAAACTGTTGGTTTAAAGTAACACCTGTTTTGATAATGGATAAGCTCAGCTGAGAATGAGTAGGAAAAAAGTGTTGTTGTTTTTCAAATGATCTCATTCTTTCCCTTCAATTCAGACACACTTCAAACTGCACATTTGAAATGGCTGGGTTGCCAGGTACAACTACATCCATGTGACATATTACAGAGAAAGCAAGGATGCTTTTGCAGAGACCTATAATGAAGCACGTTCTGTGCAGGCTGGGTTTGTAAAATATGTGTGTTCTGGGTATGCGTGTGCATGTGTGTGGTTCACAGGAAAGGGTGATTCAAGGGAGGAGGCACAAAGAACTGAGATATTAAGAACTTACACATGTCTGGCAATGTGCGGGGTGCTTTATGTGCTTTCTCTCTTTAGTTTTATACAACCTTGAAAGGTAGGTATTCTAGATCTCATTTCTGAGGGGAGAAACATGAGGTGCAGAGAAGTCACTGATTTGCCCAAGGAGAGCCCCCCCCCCCAACATCTGCAGAACTCAAGGCAAGAGTACAAATGAAGGTCCATATACGATATATCTAAATATTTAATTTATAAAGCAAGCGATCACATTGTTAACTAAATGTGTCCTCTCTTCCCACCATAATTTTAAAATAGCCTAAAGGCCAGGGTCCAATGTAGAATTCCTAGATTTCTCAGAGCACATATGAAAGGAGAGTTAGCTTGTGACCTATCCCCCCTTCTCCACTCACCCCCAGCCTTATGCACATTGATGCAGACCCTCCGCCCCTGACATGCTAAAGCTCATTGCCCAGCCAGCAGCCACTCCTTTGCAATGTCTCTGGCCTGGAGGTGTGCATGTGACATGAGTATGTGAGTGGACAAGTTTGCCTTTGGGAGATGGACCTGGGGGAAAGGACCAGGAAGCCAGTTTAGACCTATTTGGGCAGGGAATTCTGGGGCCTCAGGGGCCAGGAAGGTGTTCTAGAAAGGGAGGTCCAGCTTCCAGGTGGCTACATCCCTTTGGCTCAGAAGACATCTTATCCCATGGGGAAGGGGTACAGCTAAATGAGGACCAGAGTGAGTCCCTCGAAAAAGGGGGCTGAGAGCTGGGGTCCCTGAAACTCTGCCCAAATAGCAGGGCTACTAAGAGGTAAAATTTTATTCCACAAGACCCATCTAAAAGGTTCCGCAGTAATGCACGCCTTCCCAAGTGCACACATCTTAAGTGTTGATGAGACTTCACCTGGAGGAGACACTAGGCCAGGACTACCACTCACACCAGTGAGTGCTCATACCTGACGAATGTACAAAACTACTTTTAAAAGAAAAATAAATATCCCTATGCAATGTGTTGACTTTACTTAAAAAATCATAATGTGCTCTAATATGAAGGAAAATATGTCCTAATATGAAGGAGCTTAGAGCTCACCCAAAAGTGTAAAAACCAAAGCAAATCTGTACAGGAACCTGAAGGCATGTCGCTGAGGGAGCGAGTCGCCTGCAACTTAAACGCTAGCACGGGGGCTAGGGTGGGCTCCTTCGAGCTCAGTGCACCTATGCTTCAATTTCCCACCGCTTTTCTCCAGGGGCACTCACCACGACATTTTCCTCTTTGGACACGCATTGGTTTCCTGTTTTGCTGCTATGGTAGGTTGTGTCTTCCATGTCAGTTCTCACTAGTCCCATTCCACCAAATAGTCTATGCATACATGCAGATACGGCAATGCAAGTATCTGATGGCTTTAGTTCTGTATTCAGAGGGTGGAGGGCAAGGAGACCTGGAGGAAGATGGTCAAAAGGAACAAACTTCCAGTTACAAGGGACATGAGAACGAGAGGTGTGGCGTACACCATGACAATGTAACCACGTGAGCTGTGATGTGCAATGTGATTTCTAGTTAGCGCTGCAGCGTGGTATGTATGTTAAGAAAGTAGGCCCTAAGTGTTTTCATCACAAGAAAAAGAAACTTTTTCTTCTTTTTTGCATCTGTATGAGATGATGGATGTTAACTAAAGTTATTGTGTTAACCATTTCACAATATGCAGGATGTCTAATCATTAGCTGTGTTGAACTTGAACTTGCACAGTGCTGTGTGTCAATTATATCTCAACACAACTGGAAAAAAATTCTGAGTTCAAATGATGTAGAATCTTTTTCACATTAACTTTTGAAAGATTATTATCAAAACCAAAACCCTAGATTTAAAAATCCTGGCAGACAATTCCCAGACCCCGAAGAAGCTCTCAGGGTCTACAGGCCCCCAGTGGGAGAAACACAGGGTCTAACTCAAGAAGAGCCTGGACATCTGGGGTCTCCGTCCATCCCAAGTCCCATCCTTGGTTTCTTCCCCTGTGAAGTGAGGACAACGCTACCGATTGCTGGGAAGACCCTGGGCACTGAGTTGTGACCCAGGACAAGAGCAGGGTGGGTGGAAGTTCAGGTGGCAGACAGCCAGTGGGCTCGCTCCTGGTGAAACACCTGCTGTGTGCGCCAGGGGGCCGGCAGCCCTACTTCACTCAAATTAAAAGGCATCACTTATTCTGAACTTTAAGAGTTATTTGTAAATAGGGAAACCGCAATAACATTCAAAATATGGAACAAGTGGTAGAGCATGGGTACCAACTCATCAGACTGGATGCCTGGGACATACCAGCTATACAGCAGTCCTGGCTGAGACAGGGAGATTCGATTTAACGGCATCAGGCATTTGCTGTACCTGCTCTCCTCTCCTCTATCACACTTCACCGACAATGCACTAGACAAATACGGGCAACGATGATTATAATAATAATGGCTAACACTTACAGCCCTTTAGCGAGTGCCAGGGACTGCTTTAAGTGATCTCCATTCACGATAATTCTGTGAGGTAAGGACAAGGACTGTTATTCCCGTTTTATATATGAGAAAACTGAGGGCCCAGAGGCTAAAGGGCTTCCTGAAGATCACACAGCTAGCAATCCAAAGAGAAGCCAGTATTCCAGCCCAGGTTGTCTCAACTGCTGGGCAGCATGCTGTCCGTCTGGTGCACACTCCTGCTATTGGGTTGGCCAAGAAGTTTGTTTTTTTCTGTAAGATGGCTGTGATAGTGCCTAGTTGCCTTGAACTTCGTTTGAAACAATTTTGTTAGATCGTATTGTGACAGCTGTCATATTAGTGTGTGCGTAAGACAACTTATCAAAATTGTTGAATTTTTGTGCAGCCATTTTAATAGTGAAGATGGAAGAAAATGTGCAACCTCTGTGGCATACTATGCTTTATTATTTCAAGAAAGGTAAAAATGCAACTGAAACACAAAAAAGAATTTGTGCAGTGTGTGGAGAAGATGCTGTGACTGATTGAACGTGTCAGAAGTGGTTTGCAAAGTTTCGTGCTGGAGATTTCTCGCAGGACGATGCTCCACAGTTGGGTAGACCAGTTGAAGGTGGTAACAATCAAATCGAGATATTGAGAAAAATCAGTGTTCTACCACGTGGGAGACAGCCATCATACTCAAAATAGCCAAATCAATAAAGTTACTGGTAAAAATGGAAAATGTGTCTTTTTATTTTATGGAAAAGATCACACGGACTTTTTGGCCAACCCAATACATGCTGTTCAAGCAGAGCAATATTCAAATCTATCAAGAACACTTTCACCTTTTAACTACTGGTTTCAGGGGAGATAACTGAACACAGAAGGCATTTAAAAAGTATTTGGTTCTGACCTAAGTTATGGCAGTTACTTCCCTAATTATTTTTTACCCAGGCTGAGAACAGAGCAAGCATGTTGGATACAGTGCTTAAAGTCCGAACCAAGTGGCCCCAAAGCAAGAGGCCCCTGAGGTTCCGAGGTGATGGGGAAGCCCGAGGGAGGGTGCACACACTTGCCAAAGGTAACAGGGTGAATGTTCGTACATGGTCATTGGGAGCTGACCCTAACGTAAGACATTTTCTTCCAGGAGGAACACACTGATCTAAGACCACAAAGCGGGCAGCAGTGATTTGTAAAGCTTGCCAAAAATGGTTTCAGTTAAACTCAAGCATGGAAAGTTCTAGTTCTATATGAAGTGACACTTTAGGAAAATTAAGTCTCTAAGAATAGGGTTTCAAAACCAAAGAGGCCCTGAGCCCCAACTACAGCATAGCAAGTGTGATGGCATTATTCTCTACAAATTCTCATTTGGTGGGGTGGGGGGCTGCAAACACAAAAGGCTTGACAACTCTTAGGAATGGATCAGTATCACAAGATTGTTTTTTGAGTTGCTAGGCAACATGGAAAAACAAATGTCCATGCTCTGAGATCACTCTGCGTTCACCCTCCCCACGGACAGCGCATGTGTTCTCTGCCTTACTCCCCTCCTCCTGGGCAAAGGAGCGGAACATCACGACTGTGATGCTAATGGCCCATCCTGGCAAGAAGATACCAATCTGTGTCTCAGAAACAGATCACAGTTTGTTGGCCACCTGGCAGCCAAGATCTCAGGCAAGACAATGCTTTCACTGGATGGCTATCATTCATACCCAAATTAAGTCCTCTGCCTTCAGTGTTCTCTCCTGTTACACGGCTTCTATCAGCCTTCTTGGCAGGTACCTTACCATTCTCTCCCCCCTGCATATCTAATAGAAGCCTGGTGCACTTACACGGGCAATTTTCACATCTGGGAAAAAGAAAGTAGACTTTTCATGAGAGTTATTTCTTTGTTTCTAAGCAATAGCCCTCACTTGGAGAAACCATCTTCCTAAGGCTGTGTTGGCACTGCTCTGAAAGACAGGTAAGTCTGCTCCCTTGTTCATTAACACCCTTAACCATCAAGTGTCTTCTTTTTGAAAAAATTAAGGATGAAGCATCTGGTTCAAAAACTGACATCACACATGTAGACACATACTTAATATTACAGAAATGAGCTCCCTTCTTTTGTTCTAACTTTTGCCTAGCCCAGATAATGTAGTTCACCCCTGCAATTCAATCGCTGCACTGCAGGACTGCGACGTGTCCCTTTGTGGCTCAGGATGTACAGAGAAAAAGAGAAGCCAACGATATTTTCATTTTCTTAAGTTACAACTGTGATTTAGAGCTTTAAGAACTCCCACCCCTTCCTCCCTCCAAAAAAACAATGAAATGGAACAAGATCTTAGATCTGTATTTTAAATCAAGCTCCACCTTCAAGGGCGGCTGGCCATGACTTACCAAAAGGACCAGTTCAGTGAGCCCAGCAGCAGCAGGAACACTCATGCTCTGAAGCAGACACAAACCCGCTACAGGCCCATCGTGAGTGGGCATCCCTAGTGCTCGATCCATATGCGCCATACATGAGGAGAAGCTGGTTCAGTAACCACCATTTCTATAGCAACCCACACGTACTCTGCAGGCTGTGCTTCAGAGAGGCAGTTAGAACTGGATTCTACAGTGCAGCTTCACTTAGAATACACTTTGATTTCTGTCATCTCATTAGAATGAGAGCACTCAAATCAAGTAACCTAGGTTATCACTAAATGTCACATACATACCTGTAATTCTCGATATCTTTGCCACTCAGTGTCCACTGGTAACTTTAAACTCAAACCGCTGACCTGGTTTGCTTGAACAGGAGGGACCGTTCCCCAGGGCAACAAGTCAGCCCGCAGTCTGACCACCCGGGACATCAGACAGCCATCTGCTGTCCCAGTTACAGGCAAAAGAGAGTAAATGCGTGTAAAAGTGAGCTGACACAATCACCTCTCACCGTCCAGAAAGCCTCAGCTACGGCACGTTCACCATGACCAACAAAATTTCATTTGGGTCAAACTGGCCCCCGGCACAGGACTGGTAAGAAAGCATGTACGTCCACTTTTGTCCCGTAGACACATCCTGACGTCCCAGACTCAGGCACTGGCATTGTACCTCTTTCAGGGGAGGGAGCACCATTAGATGATTACAAATTAAAGACATCTGCTAATTCCTCAAAGGAAAAGACTCGCTAAATCGGGTCCTCTCTTGCACAATAAATCAAGTGGCACTTTAACACAATGGCTCCAGCACCGCATGTAAATGCAGCAAAAGTTTCCATTCCAGTACATGCAAGTTGGGCTTCTTAAAAAAATAATTTTCCCCAAGGGTACACATAGCAATTAGCCAACTCATTGTTGTAACATACCAGACAAAATCCAACTTTGTGTTCTAAGATGGTTTAATCTATTATGTTACCCTCCAATGAACATGTGGGTTGAAATATGGAGATGCTAAATAATGGGAAATTCTTTGCCTGTTTCAAAAGAAAAAATTAAAAGACAACTGTAGTCATTAACCATAAAAGACAATCACGATAAATGGTACTGTCAAATACTGACTCCACTCTATGAGTGTAAGGGAGCACCCCTAGGTTTCTCTCCCAAATGTTCAGTTACCCACCACTCGTGGATTGAAGTATTTGAGTTAGTGTTAAAATGTGAATTTATTTTTTCAAATAGAAGTCCCGGAGAACTAAAAAAGGATTTCATTGTTCTTTACAGACTTTGAAATCTTGCCCTACAAAGAAGGTGTTATCACTCTGAACATCAACAGTCACTGCTGGCAAAATGCTGGAGGGTTGTCTGGATAAGAGCAAGCAGAAACTGTGACTGAATCAGACTTCCCAGTGTGGTCCTGCACAGTGTGTAGGAAATATCTGCATCCTTATACTAAACGGTAAGAGCTTCCCTGTTGAATGCACTTGAGACCAGGGAAAACAAAACTTTCTGTGATAGGCCAGAGGGTAAATGTTTTCAGTTTGTGGGGCCATGCAGACTGTCACAGCCACTCAGCTCCATGGGCGCAGTGAAAGGGCACTCCCACAGCCCAGATGCGGACAACTGGGCACAGCTGTGTGCCCATGTCTTAGTCCATAGACCAAGTGGCTTATCCCACACTTCTGGAGGCTAGCAGTCCAAGATCAAGGTGGCATGAGGTTTAGTACCTGGTGAGGACCTGCCTCCTGATTCATCGATTACAGACACCTTCTCCCTGTGTCCTCACATGGCAGGAGGGGCCAGGGATCTCTCTACAGTCCTCTTTATAAGGGCACTAATCCCATTCATGGAGGCTGCACCCTCATGACCTAATCACCTCCTGAAGGCCCCACCTCCTAACACCATCACATTGGAAATAGGTTTCAACATGTGAGTTTTGTGGGGGCATACATTCAGTCTCTGGCGTCCAGTAGAACTTTATTTAGGTAAGCTTATATTTGAATTTTTGTAATTTTCATGTGTCATGGGATATTCTTTTTCTTTGGATTCTTTCTTTCCATTTAAAAATATAAAAACCATTCTTAGCCTTTGGGCCATAGTTTGCCTGATACTTATTTAGGTGAAAAAATTTTAACGGAGTCACAAATTGCTATCTCTGGCTGTTAAACACTTTGGAATTGTAATTACCTAAACTTATCTCAAAAGTAGACAATTTCAAGTGTTAAACTGGTTTGAAGTGATTATCATACTTGAATTAATCATAAGTAGCAGTTAATTAGTAAATAGTTATATACT
>VMDR010007014.1:0-42539 GCA_007922815.1 Macrotus californicus | reverse complement strand
TATTTCCATCAGGTTGGGATGTCAAATTGCCAGGGTTGTATGTGTGTGTGTGTTCAGCAGTAATTGGTGGTTATTGCTTACTTTCACTCAAAATAGTTTGGAAAAAAATGGTATTCTAATTCTACCATGCCTTCTTCATTCAGTAAAAGGTCACTTTTGTTTTTAGAAAACTTTCATCAACAACTTGGTTATCCTGAGTCACAGGTCATATAAAACAGGCAGAATAAATATTTGATTCTTTCTCTTTATTTAAGGAAATTTCAAATTAATAAAGTGATTTACTAGTACCTCTAAGTGTGACCTATGAGTTGTTTTGTTTCTATATTAACTCTTGGATTTGAACATATTTCATGTACTTCAATCCATCACACATGTCCCCGATGATGTTCAAGTTGTCCCATCTTTTGCCAGTGGAAGCTTCTACAATTGGTTTCTGAGTTCTTTTAACATGTATAGAGTAGTCTTTGAAAGCTTCCTTGCTACTGGAATGACAAGATATTCCAACATCATTTTATATACTTCCTTCTGTAGTCCTAAAATAGTCGTTTTGGAAAGAAGCCCTGACTGCTTTTAGTGGGTAATGGTGTGTAGACACTCCCATCTATACAGTAGGACTGCTCATTGCCACTGCACTGACCATTACTTTTAAGACTTTTTAGTGCACAGACCTAGAAAAATAAGTATTTTTAATCATAAAAGACATCATGAGTCACGTTGATAGTTCTGATTCAAATTTAGGTTAACATATTTTTACACATTCTAATCTACCTTCTTTCTGTGTTATAGGCTGAATAGTCTCCCCACCCCCTGCCAAATACACACAGAAGTCTCAAAATAAGAATACCTGATGAACATAGATGTTAAAATCCTCAACAATATATTTGCAAACCGAATACAGCGATGCTTCAAATAATCATACACCATGATCAAGTAGGATTTATTCCAGGAATGCAAGGTGGATACAACATTCACAAATCAATAAATGTGATTCACCACATAAACAAAATGAGGGATAAATACTGTATCACATGATCATATCAATAAATGTAGAAAAAGCATTTGATAAAATCCAGCACCCATTTATGATGAAACCTCTCAGCAAAGTGGGATTAGAGGGAACATACCTAAACATAATAAAGGCCATGTGTGACAAACCCACTGCCGGCATCATACTCAATGGGCAAAAACTACAAGCATTTCCCTTAATCAGGAACAAGACAGGGATGTCCGCTTTCACCTCTCTGATTCAACATAATACTGGAAGTCCTAGCCACAGCAATCAAGACAGAAAGATGAACTAAAATGCATCCAGATTGGGAAGGAAGAAGTAAAACTGTCATTATTTGCAGGTGACATGATACTGTACATAGAGAACCCCAGAGATTCCACCAAGAAAGTACTAGAACTGATAAATGAGTTCAGCAAAGTAGCAGGATACAAAATTAAAATTCGTAAGTCAGTTGCATTCTTCTTTTTTTTAAGTATATTTTATTGATTCGCCATTACCATTGTCCCATTTTCCCCCTTTATTCCCTTCCACCTTGCACCCCCCCACACTAGTATTCCCCACCCCCTTAGCTGTCCATGAGTTGTACACATGAGTTCTTTGGCTTCTCCATCTCCTATACTATTCTTAACCTCCCCTTGTCTATTTTGTACCTACCATTTATGCTTCTTATTCCCTGTACCCTTTCCCCCATTCTTTCCCCCCTTCCCGCTCATAACCCTCCACGTGATCTCTGTTTCTGTGATTCTGTTCCTGTTCTGGTTGTTTTCTCAGTTGCATTTTTATACGCCAAATAACAAATTAACAGAAAGGGAAATTAAGAAAACAATCCTATTCACAATTGCTACAAAAAGAATGAAAAATCTAGGAGTAAACCTAACCAAGGATGTAAAAGACCTGTACTCACAAAATTATAAGACACTGAAGAAAGAAGTTGAAGGTACAAACTTCACAAGTTACAAACTCAACTGGAAACCTCTTGGTTCGAAGGCCAGCACCCAATCCACTGAGCCACGTGAGCCAAGGCATGATGTATATTTTTAATATACATACAGAGGAGTGAACAAAGTAGGTAAATCCGGCATCATTTACTCAGACTATAGATATTTACTTTTCCTGAAGCCAGGGATGTGAGCAAAGCTGGGGAGCTCCATTGTGAATTTCCAGGCTGCTTTAGTGTGGGCTATTTTGGACTGCCTCTCCTTGCAGAATTATCTGAAATAAGGCAGGCTTCTTTACAATTAGGGGCTGACCACTGAGCACCCACTCTCTAGCATTGCCCAAGCCCCAATGCTTGGCTGTGTGCATTAATACCTTTTCTCCTTCTCATTCCTTGCCTCTCCTTGGGGAATTTCACTTTCAGCGGCTGATGAAACTGAGAGCAGTACCATTTGCAAACTTCCCAGACAAAAGGCTTGAGAAGAGGGCAAAGCTGTTTTTTTATACTAGATTTCTTTTGTTTATGTGATCTATGGATTTTATTTATTCAGCTTTCTGTCCCTGCAAACACTGAAAATTGAACACTAATTTGATAATAGTAACAGCTATCTAAACATTTCTCCACAAAAAAGAATTATGATGACGTGAATTATAGCCATTTATTTAGATCACTTAAATGATTATATGTAACAAATCCAGATTCTGCAGCATTTAATTGAATGATGATTTAAATATCTTGATCTATATGGAATTAGAATTAGGCAACCTCTTAGAATAGATTCATAGTAATTTTACATTTTAAAATTTGGGGGGAAACAGAGAGGGATGCTCATTATTCCCAATTAATAAAATCATTTGGCTGGAAGAGATCTAAAAAAAATCATTCAGTAACTTGAATGTAAATAATAATAATAGTTAAAAGCTTACACATTTTTTAAAAACATAGAAACTATTCCTAACTATAAGACAGCTGATGTTGGGCTGAGGACTTCAATGACCCTCCATTTGACGATCCTATTAAATGAGGTGATTACACATTGTGCGTTGTCATTTTCTGCTTGAATCTCAGTTACGCATTGTAAGCCTCAGAACTGAAATTATCAAGGATGAATTTTCGAAAAATTGTATCCGTTTGAAACTTTTAAAATGCTCAAATTCATTCCCATTACCGAGAGTCAAAGCCAAAATTCCCGTGTGAAAAAATAAAAATCCAGGGCGATAAATCACAGGCAAGGTACTCCCCTTTTACAGACCAGAACCATAAACAATTCCTGCCCTCCTGCTTCCAAAGGTCTGGCTTTTAAACACTAAATGCTTTTTACTCTATCTCCACCTGTTCGTCCCGCCTGCCCCAGGACACCCCCACCAGCCACGCACGGTCCCCAGAGGTTCCGCGCGCGCCATCTCTGTTCCCACGCTCTGCAATCTGCTGCAATCTCCTGGGATTCCTTAGAGCCCCGCCCTCCTCTTCTCCGCTTCTGGCGTTTTCTTTCGTCCCGGACCGCTCCTCCCCACCTATTTGGTTGGCCGGCGCCCTCAGATGCGTCATTCAGCCGCGCCACCCGGAAGCCGTGGTTCGTACCAACCGTTCTTGTTGCCGGAGGCTCTAAGGTGAGGGCTGAGTTTGGGTATCTCTGGGTGACGGGGTCCCAGAGTTGAAAGGGGAAGAAGGCGGATCCCCCCCCCCCAAACGTTAGCCGGACGTGCCCACTCCCAACTTTGAGAGGGTGCAGATTTACTGTGCATGAAGCCACAGTGAGTGGTCAACGTGGTCTTCCCCCTCCCCATTCCTCAGGAGCCCATCATGGCGACGCCCCCTAAACGGCGGGCGCTGGATGCCACTGGGGAGAAAGTGCTGCGCTATGAGGCCTTCATCTCTGACGTGCTGCAGCGGGACCTGCAGTGAGTGACAGCGCCGGGGGAGGGGCGTTAGGGATGTTCCACGTGGTGAGCTGGGCGGTGGGAGTCAAGGCCTAGCCTTCTGATTGGTGGGCAAGGCATTAGGAGCCCGGCCTTACGCGCCATTCGAGAGAGAAGGAGGGGCGACAGTTGGGGTGCCACTGGACCCGGACGTGGAATCTTAATCGAGGGTTTGTCCACGCATGCGCAGTCTCTGAAGTCGCTGAAGGGTTAAGAGGTAGCTTTCCTGGGCTGGAGTTGTCAGAGTCGAAACCGCTTTTGGCCATTTAGGCATTCATGTGAATACATGGTGCCTTGCCTCGCCTCTCTGTGTCTCAGTTTCCTTATCTATGAAATGGGGAAGTTGATGGAAACTTCCTCCTGTGGTGGTTTGGAGTTTTCCGTTCTTGTAAAGGATTTAATGTGGATATGAGAAGGTCAAAGAGCATGGAAAATTATTACTATCATTATTCATCTGAGCAGGAAGTAGAATGTTCAGAAGTAGGATTAAGAGCATCCTAAAAGGAATGGAGGACTTTTCTAGGGTGAGAAATGGACATTCTGATTGGAGAGAGGCACTGGGAGTAGTATATAATACTAAGAAATAATAGATAACAGCCCTGGCTGGTGTGGCTCAGTGGATTGAGTGCTGGCCTGAGAACCAAAGGGTAGCTAGTTGATTCCCATTCAGGGCACGTGTCTGGGTTGGGGGCCAGGTCCCCAGTTGGGGCCACGCAAGAGACAGCCACACATTGATGTTTCTCTCCCTCTCTTTTTCCCTCCTTTCCCCTCTTTCTAAAACTAATAGATAACACATATATGGAGTTTACTATTTGACAGGCACTATTCTAAGTACTTTATAGTAAACACTCATTTAATCCATTTAATGACGCTATGAGACAATACTTGTCATTGTACTTTATAGATGGGGACATTGAATCCTAAAGAGGTTATTTACTTACCAAAGTCACACCGCTAGTAAAAAGGAGAGCCTGGGTTCAGACCCAAGCAGTCTGACCTAGAATCCGAATCTTAACTTCTGCACTAAAATCTCTCTTTAAGGCACTGTGACTTGAGGGTATCAGAGGGTCATGTTATGAGGTATTCCAAGAAGGACAGTGCTTCCCATTGGTCGCCATTTTACTCTTGTCCCATCATGTCCCACCAGAAAGGTACTGGACCATCGTGACAAGGTATATGAGCAGCTGTCCAAATACCTTCAATTGAGAAACGTCATTGAGCGTCTCCAGGTAAGGATGTCAAGGTTGGGTACCTTTTTGTGTGTGGGGAGGGGGCAAGGGAGGGGCATGGGAGGAGATACCTCAGACTGAAACCTGTCACCTGACCTAAAAGTTGACCACTAACTCCTGCCTCTTTTTCCCTGATTCCACAGGAAGCTAAGCACTCGGAATTATGTATGCAGGTGGACTTGGGCTGTAACTTCTTTGTTGACACAGTGGTGTGAGTGTCTGCCCACCCCTCTAATCCCACAGGGTTCAGTTGTCCCTTTCCCTTGTTCAACAAATTGTTTGAGTATTTGCTATGTACCAGACACTGTGCTAGGTGCTATAGATATGAAAGTGAATAAAATAGGACAAATCCCTGCCCTCCCAGAGCTTCAGTTTGGGGAAGGTAAGGAAGGGGGAGTCTAGTATGCTCAACAGGGTTAACAACTTTCCCCTACTTCCTCTAACCACTGTTTCCTTAGCCCAGACACTTCACGGATCTATGTGGCCCTTGGATATGGTTTTTTCCTGGAGCTGACACTGGCAGAAGCTCTCAAGTTTATTGATCGGAAGAGCAATCTCCTCACAAAGTAAGCCTATTCCATGAGGACAGTATCTAAAAATGCCACCATTTGCAACACCCCTCCCCTTTTTCCCATGGCTTCCTAGGATACTTAGGGACCCATCTCCCCTCCTCAGGGCTAGGGCTGAGGAAAGTAGGTATGCAAAGCTCAACGCCAGGTGTAGCACATATTAAGTACTCACTGGTCTTTGTATTGGGTTGGCCCAAAAGTCCATTTTTTAGTTTTTTCTGTGAAATAAAAGACACATTTTTCATTTTCACCAGTAAATTTATTGATTTGGATATTTTGAGTATGTTCGCTATGTCCTGTGTGGTATAACCTTGATCTCAACTAATGCCTCAGTTTGATCACTATCAACCTCAATTGGTCTACCTGACTGTGGAGCATTGTCCAGCAAGAAATCTCCAGGACAAAGCTTCACAAACCACTTTTGACATGTTCGATCAGTCACATCACCTTCTCCATACTCTGCACAAATCTTTTTTTTTTAAATTACTTTATTGTTGTTCAATTACAGTCTGCATTTCCCCCCCACCATTCTCCCCCCACCCCTGCACAAATCTTTTTTGCATTTCAGTTGTGTTTTTACCTTTCTTGAAATAATAAAGCATAATATACTGAAAATGTTGAGTGTTTTCTCCCATCTTCAATATTAAAATGGCTACACAAAAATTCACCAATTTTGATAAGTTTTTTTTTAAATGCACGCTGATAGGACAGCTGTCACAATACAATCCAACAAAATTGTTTTGAATGAAGTTAAAGACAACTAAGCACTACTTTTGGCCAGCCCAATATTTCTTATTCACGCAAGCATTTACCAGGTATCTGCTGTATGCCAGACTCTGTGCTTGATGGTGGGGAGGCAGCAGTGGACAAGACCAAAAGGCTTCTTGAAGGCTTACATCCTAGAAGAACTGTACTGTTACACAAAACCACAATTTTGACCAGATCCGTGGGGTCTAAGCCTATAAATCACTAACAGTAAAATAAGTTACCTCTGGCTTCACCTCCAGCTAATTTTCTTTTTTCTCATTCAGGGCTCTCCCCACACTGGCCTGCACAGGCTTCTTTAAACACCCCAGAACGATCCCACTTCAGGGTGATTGCAGTGGGTGTTCTCTCTGCCTGCAGTACTCCTTCCCAGGTGCCTGCATGGCTCCTTTCTCCTCACTCAGTGTGAGTCTGCTTAAATGTCACTTTCTCAACGTCTTCTGTAACCTAACTTTAAAATTGCAACCCCTGGCACTCCTGATTCTCTTCCTTTGTTCTACTTTTTCTTTTTTCCCTAGCACTTATGACCTCCTAATGTTTACTTCTTTCTAACATTCATTGCCTCCTCCCATTGGGATATAAGGTTTACAAAGGGAGGTATTTTGTCTATACCCCAAGAGACTAGAATAGTATATAGCATATTATGGGCATTCATGTTTGTGGAATGAATTTAAAAGTGTGAGATGGAAATAGGTTGAAGTGCGAATTGAAGCAGATCTCTGTTGGTGGTGATGGGGAGGTAATGTGATAAGAAAGGATGGGCTGTGCTGGCTTTTATGGTTTCCTGCAGGGAAGGGGAGTTGGGAGTGTGGATGAGAAGTTTGAAATGTAGCTAGGGAAAGCTTCCCAGAGGAAGTGACATTTGAGTCATTTGGTTGAGTGAACAAGACAGCAGGCTGTCTGGGGAAGAACATTCCTGGCAAGGGACCTGTGTGCCTATGGTATGCGAAGCACTGCCAGGAGAGGCAAGCGTGGCTCCCGTGGAGTGAGTGAAGGGATGCTGAGCAATATACTTAGATTAACAACACCTCACTAAAGTGAATACCACTGATCTAAAATTCCATCTGGGTTATGTTTATCTTTATTTCTACATTGATTTCTTGTAGACTTGCCTCCCTTAGGGTTCCCATACTGCTCTTTTCAAACCTTTGCAGAGTTTCAGTGTTAGCCCAAACAGAACCTCAGGCCTGCTGAGATTTCTAAATCTTAGTGATCAGACAGGTTGGTGAACATTTTGGTTGAGGGGCCCACTCTCACGGGCCAACACAATTCTGAACTGGTGGTCATTTAGACCAGGACCATTTCTTATAACAAAGCTTTCCTTGTTATATCACAGGATTCATGAACCTTTCAAACAGATTTTAATTTTATAAGACTTGATGTCTTTCCCTAAAATGAGGTATTTAGGTTGTCAGTGCCTGCTCCCTTGTCTGGTCTTTTTGGTATACTGGCATGGTTTATCAATGTGATGAGAAATGTTGAATCTCTTATTACTTAATTATAATTAGTAGGACTCCCTAGAAGTTTAATCTTCCTAGAAAATGAAAATTTGAGTCTGTGTAGCTCATTCCCCCCTTTAAAATGCTTGGTTACTTATGGCAAACTTTGAACTTTCTTTCAGGTTATTTTATGCGATTAAAATGGCCAGTCAGTTCTTCCTGTTCTTAGTCTATTTCTCTGTTTGGGGAGTGGGAGGAGCAGGTCTCTTTGTATATTCTTTCCTGATTACACAGAAAGGAGTACACATTCACACCCATAAACACACATGTCATTATAGAAGGAGCAGAATAACCATTTGACTATTAACATGGCCTTACATATTAAATCGGTAGCAGTAAATTAAATATATCCCTTTTGTGTTGCATCTAGCATTTGGTGACTATACTTTTCTCCTTTTTAAGTGTTGATCTCATAGCCTTTCATAGACTAAGCTTGTACCATTAAGTAATTTTATTATCTTCTTTGATGTTCAAATTGTCCCTGAACAAGGGATCAAGCTGACCCTGGTCATTCCTCTGTTTTTTGATCACTGCCCTAGATATTCTTGAAAGCATTCTTGCTTCCTGGCAACAACATCATCCTCTATTTATTTATTTATTGTCCTTAAACATAGATTACCATCTTTTGAGGACTTCAGATTCCTTTGAGTGGAATAGTCATTCGCTTATTCCTTCCAACATACACTGGGTGCTTACTATGTGCCACACACCGTTTTGGTTCCTGCAGATACAGCAGGGAACAAAGCAGACCAAATCTCTGCCACATCTTATGCAATTTACATTCTGGCCAGGGGAGACAGACAAAAGAAAAACCAAGTCAGTGATGTAGTGTGCTACAGGTTGACAGAGGGCCCTGGCTGGTGTGGCTCAGTGGACTGAGTGCTGGCCTGCGAACCAAAGGGTCACTGGTTCGATCCCCTGTCAGGGCACATGCCTGGGTTGTGGGCCAGGTCCCCAGTAGGGGGTGCGCGAGAGGCAACGACATATTGATGTTTCTCTCCCTCTCTTTCTCTCTCCCTTCCCCTCTCTCTAAAAATAAATAAATAAAATCTTAAAAAAAAAACCCCAAAACTATACAATGCTACAGAGGAATGCAGATAAGAAAAAATTGCAGTTGCAATTTTAAATAGAGTGCTTGATTGGATGTGGGTGTGTGAGAGAAAGAGGTGTCCAGGGTTTTGGCTCAACAACGGGAAGGATGGAATTGTCGTTATCTGAGATGGAGGAGATAGGGGGAGCAGATCTGGAGGGGAAGATCAATAGTTCAGTCTAGGATATGTTAAGTATGAAGTGCTTGTTAAACACTGAAGTTGAGTTTTTGAAGATGTAGTTAAAACTCCCAAGTCTGGAGTTAGGAGAGAGGTCTGGACTGAAATATAAATTTGGGAGATATTGGTATATAAATAGGTTCATATCACTTTTTTTTCCTAATTTATCATTCTGTGTTGTTGCCTTCTACTTTTTTACAGTAGTTTCCCTAAAACTGACTCTTACATTTACAGCACAATCCACATTTCTTATGATGATGTCAAGATCCTGCATGATCTAGCCCCTCCCTACTTCTTGGACCTTATACCAATTTTTTTCCATCATTCACTTAATTTTCTAATACTCTGGCCTGACTGCTCCTCAAAAAGCTCTTTCCTGCCTCTTGGCCTTCTTTGTGGAAAAGACCTTCCTACTGTTTAATTCTTACTCATTCTTTATTCTTCAGAAAAGCCTCCCTTAACCCTTTGTGTCAGTGAGGATTCTTTTGGGTGAGAGTGGTTTATGTAACTCAACATTCCAGGTCCAGAGTGGTTTCAGGCAACTCCAGCTTCCCATTTGCTTAGGCCTTTCTTGAGCCCTCTCTCTGACACCCTACATTCAACCCTTTGGTAAATCCTGTTGACTTTACCTTCAAAATATATCCCAAAGCCAATGATTTCCCATCACCTCAACTGTTGCTACTGTGGCCTGAGTTTCCAGCTCTCCACCTGACTATTGCAGTAGCTCCCTCACTGCACTTCCTGCTTCCATACCAGAGCTCCTTATCCACAGTCAATTCTCCAAACAGCAGCCAGATGGAGCCTCTAAAACCCTCGTCAGTTCACATCCCTGCTGTGATCACAGCCTGACTCCCATCCCAACTCCCATCCCACTTACAGTAAAAGCCAAAGTCCTTACCATGACCTTGTAGGTTTTACATGATCTGCCCCTCCCACTTACTTCTCTGACCTCACCTCCTACAATCTACTTTCATTTAGTTTTCTCCAGCCACACCGGTCTCTATGTTGTGCCTCAAATATGCCAGGTACACCCCTATCTCAGCGCCTTTGCATTTGCTGCCCCTTGGGTCTGGAGCACTTATCCTCCCCACAGATCCAGATGATGCGCTTCTTCCTTTTAAGTCTTTATTCAAACACTTCTCAGTGAAGCCATCCCTAAGCACTCTAGTTAGAATTGCACCTCCACTCTTGTACTCCTTATCCCCTCTTATTGTCTTAATTTTTTTTCATCATACTTAGAACCATCTGACATACTCTCTATTTTATACCATCATTTGTCCCTCTCAATGAGAATTAGAGCTTCATGAAGTCAAGATTTTGGTTTGTTGTGTTTTCTGCTGTCTCCCCAGTACCTAAACCCACCTGGCGTAGAGTAGGGATTCTATAAATGTCTTTGAATAGTGCAGCCCGGAGGATGGCCAGGCATCTCTGCATAGGAGCAGGTCTGATAGTGGTATGTCCTACCACCTGCCACGTGGGAGTCATCTTGGACATCGATAGTTTTGGAAGTGATGAAGAAGCCTCATCCTCATGATCATGGGGCCTACTTTGGCCTTTCTTGTTTTCTTTTCTCCAGGCTCAGCGACAGCCTCACCAAGGACTCATTGAATATCAAGGCCCATATCCACATGTTGCTAGAGGTGAGAGCCATTCACCCTATTCCCAGACTGTCTCCAAATGCATTTACCTTCCTCAGGTGGTGACCTGAAGAAAGAGCCAGAGACTGGAACGTCCATCTGTCCCTCTAAACTGGAGCTAGAATAGCTCTGAGGGAAGGGAGGTCAGAGCAAGCCTGGGACAGGGCCTGGACCTAGTCTCTTTACATTCTCTTCTGTCCTCTTTTTCAGGGCCTTAGAGAACTACAAGGCCTGCAGGATATGCCAGAGGAGCCTCGCCATTGACTTCTTCCCCCCTCTCCAGACATTAAAGAGCCTGAAAGCCTGTTTGAGTCACATGGCCCTTCTTTTTCTCCTTAACCCCTACTGTTCACTAAGGTGCCCTGTCTCTAAAGCACAAAGTTACTAGGAGGCCCAGAGATCATTCAGTCTCTGTGTGGAACCTTTAAAGTGCACCTGAAGTCCTGCCTCCAGCCTGTTACTTGGCAGCATTTGCTGCTAGACTTACTGGTCTGCCCTCTCTTCTGTTGCCTTGACAACCTGGGCCCCCACCTGACCCTTCCATTTCTTTTCTTGGACACCATTCTTTTAATTACTCTAGAGAATGGGCCAATTCAGGGTGGAGGTTTGTTCCCAAGGCACTCAACCTTTCACTCCTGGCCCTAAGGTTAATCCCTCTCCCACACCCTAATCATTCCTCAGGTACTTTAAATTACACCCATGCCCAGCCCGGCCCAAACTGGCTTCGCTACTGCTTCTAAATAGTTCCAGTTTCCACCAATGGGCGCAGAGCCAGATCCCGCCCTCCCTGGTCTGGCCCCTATTTCTAGGTTGAGTCCAGCATCCCATAAATGCAAAGCCAAGTTCAACCCCTTCATAACTCTGACTGCAGCTCGACCCCGCCCTCAGCATTTAGTTTCCGCCACTCTGCTGCTTCGCTTGCCTGGCAGCTGTCCTGCCCTCCTACCTCTGCTGCGTTCTAAATTCGTCCTCTCTAGCCAATCATTACAGAGTTACTCTGCCCGCCTACGCAGAGCCCTGGTCCGACCCCTTTCCTGCCGGCTGCTACGCCCACTTCTATATAAGTCCTGCTTCCGCTGAACAGCATGGAGGGCAGCACCGCCCTGTTCGCGTTTTGGCAGCTGTCGAGGAGTCCCTCATTCCCCAATCTGCAAAAGGCAGTGCCCACCCACCCCAGTGCTCCAAGGTTTTCTTCCGTCAATCCTGTAGAGGCTAATCAGTGTGAGGCAGGTGCCCCCCAGAAGCTTGTCAATTGCCCATGGTCTATCAGTCTTTCTTGAGCCAATCAGCGTGTAGCACGGGCAGGTCCGAGAACGCCCCCTTGGAACCCGCCATCTGCGTTCCAACAGCTCCCCTCGGGCCAGTCAAGGCATAGCTCTGAGAGGCAAGGGCCCGCCCCCCAACCCTGGACGTCGCGGTCAATCTATGGCTCTTGGCCAATCAGCGAGCTGAGAAACGCTAGGTACCTCCTCCACGGGCCCACGTGAGCTGTGGGGAAACGCAGGGGCGGCTTCTAGGTGTTGCCGCTGTCGCCGCTGCCACAGCCACCACCACCGTCACCGCCGCCACCGCCGCCTCGGAACCCGGGCCTGGGGGGCGGTGGGGCCGCGCATGGAGCCCCCGCCCCCCGGAGCTGCCAACACCGCCACTGCCCTACGCACAGGTGAGCTGGGGCCTGGAGGGTGGAGGGCTTGGTCCGTGACCCTACGTATTCTTCCCGCCCCCGCGCGAGGGATGTGGCTTGGCCCGTGGCCTGCTGGTGTTCGGCTCCCCACCTCCACCACCACTGCTAGTGGACCTCCCTGTGGCATTGTCCCCTCCCTTCACTCCTGTAATGGATCTGACTGTGGCCTAATCCCCATTCCTGTTTAATAGTGGATCGGTCTGCGCGCTTATATTTCTCCCCGCCTCACTTTACGGTGGACTCGTCCATGGTCTTGCCCCTCCACCCCCACTTACAGGGGACTCGTCTTTGACATTCTGCAACTTTGACAGTAGGTCCGTCGGAGGGTGTTTCTCCTCAACTTTCAGGGGCCCCGTCTGTGGCCTTGTTTGTTCCACCGCTCCTGTTTCTTGTAGTGAATCAATCCGTGGCGTTGTACCCGCTCCACTCCTCTTTAACAGCAAATTAGCCTGTGAATTTGCTATCCTATCCTCCAGTCCCCCAGTGCATCTGTCCATGGCTTTATCGCACACGTGCGTGCACACACCATTTTCCAGTGAATCAGTCTGTATTACGTGCTTGTATACACATTCCCCTAGTTGTCAGCCCATTGCCCTGACCGCCCTCTTTGGTAGACAGTCAGTCCTCCAGTCCTTGGGCTTCTCCCTTCCTTTTAATAGTGGATCAATTTAGTGTTTTTAGCCCAGTCCATGGTCTGGTCCCCCTCTTCTTTTAATCGGTCCCTGTGTGACGACTTTTCTCTTCCTCCACTCTTATGCAGCACTCAGTGTATTGTTTTGCACCCCTTGACCAGTAAACAACATCAGCCTTTACACCACCACAACCCCGCCTTTGCAGGGGATCCGTTCATTGGCCTTTCTGCCACCCCGGTGCTCGCATTCATACCCCTCCCTCTCATGAGTACAGCGCTTTGCAATCCCTCCTCCGGGAGGGTCAGCCTTTCGCTTTTATTCCGCTCCCCTCCTTTCCTTGTGGTGGCTCGGCGGCCTTCCCTGACCACCTCCCACCTTCTTAACAGTGGACCAGCTTATGTGCTTGTTGAACTCAGGCCTTTTTTACTCTAAAACACACCCCCTCGTGCACACTGTTAACCATTAAGACAATTTTCTTCACAACAATAAATGAATATATTAGTGATAATGCTAATGGTAGCCAACATTTGTTGAACACCTGCTAACATTTATTGAGTTCTAGGCAGAGTGCTTTATATTAGTGAGCTCATTTAGTCCCGACTGTAACCCTACTAGGTAGGTACTGAGGAAACTTCGGCATAGGGAGGCTAAATACCTTACTCAAAGGTGACCCTGTAAGTACCAGGTTAGGGTGCCCTTCAGAACACAAGATGATTTTTGAGGCTCCCCTTTCTCACCTCATCCCATCCCATGTGAGGCCCTGCTCCTGAAAAACCAAGTCAGCTCCATCTCCAAGCTTTTTGCTGTTCCCTGTGTCTGCAGGGCTGTCTGCATTGCACACCTTGTCGCAGCATCTATCTACCCCCAACCCCAGAAGCTGTGTGACCTTAGTGATTTAACCACTTTCTCTCTGCACCTCTTTCCTCATTTGGAAAATGGGAGGATCAGAACTACAAGCCTCTACAGTGTAATAAAGCATACTTGTGACTTAGTAATGAAACAAGTAACTTCTCTGGCCTTACCTCCTACACGCCCGGCTCTGTTCCAGCCACAGTGACCTCACTTGTCCTCAAACACACCTGTGGTCTAGCCTCAGGGCCTTTACATTGTACATTTCTTCTACCCACAACACTGTACCCTCGATCTCTGCATGGTTCCTTTTGGGGGTCTGTTCAAATGTCTCCTAGTCCCTGACCATCGGAACTTGCACACCTAACGGGACTCAGACCCCTTCTCTGCTTTATTTCTCCCTTTGCCGTTTATTACTGTCAATCACAGTATAGTTTGCCAATTTACTGTGCTGTCTTTCCCCATTAGGAGTCCCGTGAGGGCTTACAGTTTTTGTCTGCTTAGTCACTGCTGGGTCTCCAGCACCTAAAAATATATGTAGTATATAGTAGGTACTTAATACAAATCTCTTGCGTGAATGAATGGGAAAAAATAATTTCAGACAAACTGGGGGGGGCACGTGGGGATGAGGAGGGCATATGAGAGCTAATTAAGAGGCTAGTTAGTTGGGCTCTGGCTGTTGTGACTCAGTGGATTGAGTGCTGGCTTGCGAACCAGAGTCGCTGGTTCAATTCCCAGTCAGGGCACATCCCTGGGTTGCGGGCCAGGTCCCCAGCAGGGGGCGTGTGAGAGGCAACCACACATTGATGTTTCTCTCCCTCCCTTCCCCTCTGTCTAAAAATAAATGAAATCTTTTTTTTTTTTCTTTTCAAATTTATTTTATATGGTAAATCTTTTTTTAAAAAGAGGCTACTTAGTTAGGACTGTTCATTCTGTTCATTCTGTTACTGAGCACCTATTAAGTACCAGGTACTCTTCCAGGCACTGGGGATGTGGGAGGGAACAAAACAGGGAGAAATATCTGCCCTTGTGGAGCATACGTTTGTTAAAAGTGCAGGAGACAGACCATGTAAATGAAACAAATAAATAAAATTAGCTAATGTGTTAGACAAATGCTAAGGAAGAAAAATGAAGTAGGGAGGGTAGGAATAGAGTATTAGGGTGGTTGAAATCTTAGGCACAGGGCAGGCCTCACTCAGAAGGTGACTCGTGACTTAAGGCCTGAAGGAGGTCAGGGAGGGAGCCATAACGTCTAGTGGAAGAGTACACCGGGCAGGAGGAAGAGTTGATGCGAAGGCCCTGAGGTAGGATTGTGCCTGGCATGTTCAAGGCACACAAAAGAGGCCATTGTAGCTGGAGCAGAGTAGAGGAAGGGATAGCAGGCGAGATCTGAGACATAATGGGAGCCCGGTGGTCATGGTGATACATAAGGCTGGGGGGAAGAAGGTGATACACACTAGGGCATAGCTAACATTTCCTGAGTGTCTACTATATGCTAGAGATACTTTTCTAAGCCCTTTACCTATATTGACATTTAATCCTTACAAGAGCCTTTGAGAGTAGGTGTATTTTGAGGGTAATTTACTTTAAGAATGAAATATCCCCATTTTACAGATGCAGAAACAGGCTCAGAGAGGTTGAGTAACTTGCTCAAGGTCACACAGCTAGAACAGGGCAGAGGAGTATGAGGCTGAAGACCCAGAGAAGAATAGCTCTGTAAGGGCAGATGGGTCATTCAGTGCATTGGACCACAAGAGGATGAATGAATTCTTTTTGGGAGATACCAGAACTTGATGATTGTGAGATAAAGGGTTCATCAAGTACTGGAAGAGGAGAAGGGCACTCCTGGCAGGGAGGACAGTACATGCATATCGTCAGAGATGGGAGCTGGATGAACTCACAGGGTGCTTGCGCCCACATTGGAGCCTTCGTGCACGCTGTTCCCTCTGCCCAAAGCACCCCTCCCACAGATGTCAGCATGGCCTGCTACCTCTCCTCCTTCAGGTGTCTTGCTCAAATGTCACTTCCTCAGGAAAGCCCTCCATAGAGAGCTGGTGTTGTAAGGTGACTAGGATCCCTGACTGAGTCTGAACCCTGGCTCTGCCAATGTCCAGCTGTGAGACCTTAGTTAAGTTGCTTAACTTCTCTGTGCTTCCATTTCCTCGTTCGGAAAATGGGACGATAATAATAATGTCCACCCCATAGCGTTGTTTTGAGGATTAAATGAGTAAAATGGTTACAGCACATAGTAAGGGCTGTATGACTGATGCCTAATTTTAAAATTAATGTTGTTATTATTCACAGCAGGCAGGTGTCTAATAGGCCTCTGAGACTGACCATCTCCAAAACTGACCTCCTCATCTCCCCTTAAAACCCCTCTCCTGCAGTGCTCCCATCTGAGTTGATCCAAGCTCCATCCTTCCAGGTGATCAGGCCACAAGCCTAGAATCGCCCTTGGTTCCTCTCTCACCCCCCCATTTTATGTCAGCAAATCTCACTGCTGCCACCACCATTTCTCTCTTGGACTACTGTAGTAGCCTCTTTAGCCACTAGTTGGTTCTGCTCACAAGAACCAGAGGGATCCTATTAAATACAAGTCACAGCCTGTCACCCCTTTGTTCACAACCCTCTCGTGGCTCCTGTCTCAGAGTCAAAGTCCTTACAGGGCCTGAAGAAGACTCACTCAGTCTGGCCCCCATTGCCCCTCTGTTCTCATCTCCTGCTACTGTCGCCTTGTTCCCTCCTGCCATGCCAGACTCCCTTCTCTTCCTCCAGCCTGCCTGGCGCCCTCCAGCCTCAGGCCCTTTCACCCTGGTTGTTTCCTCTGCCTGGATCACTGCTCCCCAGGTCATCACAAGCCTGACTCCTCCACCTCTTTTAGGTCTTTGCTCAAATGTCACCTCCTCAGTGACGACCCTCCCCTGCCAATCTGTTAAAAAGTAACTCTTAACATGTTTCATTTTTTCCCCATAGCTCTATCATCATCTGACATTTTTTACTTGTTTATGTTGTTTCTTGTCTGTCTTCCCCACTAAAATGTCACGTGCACTAGAGCACCTGGCCCACAGTAGGCACTCTGTAAATGCTTGCTAAATAAATGAGATGAAGAAAGGTAAACGCATTTGAATAACACAGATTACTAAGAACTCTTACAAGGGGTCAAATGAGAAATGTAATAATAAACAAAATATAAAACCCTGTGTGCTATTGAGGATTGAAGCAAACTGTCAGATTTTACCTGAATTGATAGGCTCTGTTGTCACTGAAGGAGGAACTGCGAAAATTGCCTGTCTTTGCCACCAGGAGTCACATTGAAGTCTTTGTGCCTCTGAAATAAGCAGGCCTTTGAAATAAACTCAGCGAGCACTTCAAAGCCAGGACTCTCTAATCTGGACACTTCATGGCTCTATGGCTTGTGTAATTGCCTAAAATTGTGTCTGCGGAATGAACTTTGAAACAGCTCAGACATAAGAGGATCATACTGCATATTTAATTACAGATTGAAGAATCAAGCTATAAATAATAGAGGTTCTTTGGAACCTGATTTGGAAGGTCTTATTCTTAACCCAACAATCCCAGCCAGTGAGCAGGTGATTGACGAAAGCTCATACTGTAAGGACCAGGAAGTTCAGCAAAGAGAGCAGTTACGGGGGGCCAGGGAAGGTCCTGTCCTCTGCAGTATGGGCCAAGGCAGCAGTTAGTGTGAAGGGCAATTTAATCGAAGGGTTAGAAAGCTTAGACAACCGGAACCTGGCTGCCGGGGTCCAAATCCTGGCTCTACCACCTAAAGCTGCGTGGCCTGTAGACATCATTTAGACGTTTTGTGCCTTGGCTTCCTCCTCTGTAAATCAGCAGTCATAAGAGTACCTACTTTGCAGAGTTAATACCCATAAAAATAACAGTACAGGTTTATGCGCCCTTATCTGAAACCCTTGGGGCCAGATGTTTCATAATTTCAAAATATTCGGATTTTAGAAAGGTAACGAGGTGCACATACAAGATGTTACATAACACCCTTAGTGGGCTCCAAAATAGCCACATTCAGATTTTCTGCAGCAAAATGTATGAAGTCACACTAAGGAAGGATTAATAAAGGCCACAGAGGGCCTTGTTTTGTTTCAAATCAGGTTTTGCTGCCAAAAGGGTTACAAAGAAGCCTTCTGTTCTTAGAGCTTTTTGGAATAGGGGCTAAGGGATTATGAACAAATCAAACTAATATTTGTTTAGAGTTTATCGTACCCCAGGCATATGACATTTATTCTATACAATAACTCTATGAACTAGGTGGTATTATTATTATCCCTATTTTACAGATGGCGGAATTGAGACACAAAGAGGTTAAAGAACATGCCCAGGGATCACACTGCTACCAAGTTGCAGAAGCAGGCAGGATTCCAACCCTGGCAGTCTGGGTGTAGAGCCTGGATAATTGTTCACTCGGCCATATTGCCTGACTAGAACAATGCCTGGCCTGTATGGTAGTTATGGCTGTTATCAAGAAGGAGAACATACAGAGACAGGAACAGGTCTGAGGAGCGTGGACAGAGGGACAGAAGAAAGCAGGCATTCAGTTCCAGAAAGGCCTCATAAAGGCAAGGCCCTTGGGGCTGAGACTTGAACGATGAGGAAAACTTCTACACAGAGGAGGGGAGCCCTACATGGAGTGACAGGCTTTGAGTGGAGCTGGCAGAAGGAACCTCCTGGAAAACTTGATGTGTGATTTGGTAGAAAATGCAAATGAACATGTTCAGGTGAAGGGCATTATACTAGTTTTCTATTCCTGTTGTAACAAATTTATCATAAACTTAGCTGCTTAAAATAACAAATTTATTATGTAAGTCAGAGGTCCAGCAAGGTCTCACCAGGCAAAATCCAGGTGTCTGCAGGGCTGCATTACTTTCTGGAGGCTCTAGGGGAAGATCATTTCCTGCTCATTCAGGTGGTTCACAGAATTCAGTTCCCTGAGGTTATAGGATTGAGGTCCCTGTTTGCTCACTGGCTATCAGCTGAGAGCTATTCCCAGGTTTCAGAGGCCACCGCCGCATTCCTGGGCTCAGCACCCTTCCATCTTCAAAATGAGCGATGGCAGGTTGAGTCCCTCTTGTGCTTTGAATCTCTTCTGCCTCTTCTGTCATCGCATTTCTCTGAGCTGCCTTTCTCCCTGTTTTTATTAAGAGTTTATGTGATTAGATTGAGCTCACCCAAATAACCCAGAATAACCTCTCTATTAAATAATCCAGAATAACCTCTGTAACCATAAATTAATCTACAAAGTTCCTTTTGACATATAAGATAATATACTCACAGTTTCCAGAGATTAGGATATGGACATCTTTGGAGGGACTAGTCTGTCTACTACAGTCTGCCCTCTGGCCTCCAAAGATTCAAGTTTGTCCCACATGCAAAATTTATTCATACTCCTAATGTCCCCCAAAGTCTCATCCCTTTACAGGGGTCATCCAAAGCTGGGCTGAGGAGCTTAGAATTGAGTCTGAGGGTCTTTAGGGGAATGACTATGGGCTTTGGGGACAGAGGTGGAAGCAAGATGGCAAGAAAAGAATCCTCCTCTTGCTGACCTCTGGCCCATCCTGTGCCCACAGCCTCTTGGCTCTGAGCCATCTACCCTCCAGGTACCCCTGGGATGGCGTGAACACTACTCCAACGATGGACCCCTCTGTGACGCTGTGGCAGTTTCTGCTGCAGCTGCTGAGAGAACAAGGCAATGGCCACATCATCTCCTGGACCTCACGGGATGGTGGTGAGTTCAAGCTGGTGGATGCCGAGGAGGTGGCCCGGCTGTGGGGACTGCGCAAGAACAAGACCAACATGAATTATGACAAGCTCAGCCGGGCCTTGCGGTACTACTATGATAAGGTAAGGCCTCAGAAAATAGGGCTGAGGACCCCAAAATTTATATCAGTCATTTCATTTCCTTAATCACTATAGCTATAACTTTGAAACCAATATTAAACTTGGCCATTTCTTACCCTATCCTGTGGTACTCTCAGACCAATGTTGGGCTCCCCAAAACATTTTTATCTCAGTTATTTTCTTGTCTTACTGCTTTGGCTAAAACCTTCAAAGTCACGCTGTCCCACCATGTCCCACACATTTCATTTTCTTACCTTATTCTTATAGCTACAACTTTTGAAAACACTATTAATAATGACTTTTCTCATCCTGTGCTTTGGAACCCCTGGACCACTCCTACACTCCCCAGTTGTTTTCATAATCTGCTGTTATTCCAGAATAAGAAATCCAGAGATTCTTATTCCTAGAATAAAAACCTCCATGATAATATCATACTAACTTTTCCTTATCTCATCATCTGAGACCCTTATCCTTTTTATCAATCCTTTTCTTTTCTTATCCTTTAGGGAAAACCTCCCCCCAAAAATATATAATGCCAGCTCCACACCCCATCCTCTTGTGTTCCCAGAGCAACACCAGTCCACCCCAATATTTCTATCAGTTCTTTTATTTTATCATCTTATTCCTATACCTACAATTTGAAATGTTCCTCATCTTATCCTCTGACTCCCACACCAATACTGAAGTGGCCTTCTCCCCCAATATTTATACCAGTTATTTATTTTATTTATTTACCTGACACTTCCAAAACCACATTAATGAATATCCCTTTTCATTCTTTTTCTGAGAAACAAACCCACCCTGTGACATACCTGACCAGCATGAAGATATCCCCGGGGTACCCTAGCACTCCCACCTGGAAGCCTCTTTTCCTCCAGAACAGCCCTAGACCTATGTGTATGCCGTTAATCATTTATAGCATTTATTCCACTTTTCATATTTTATTCCTTTAGCTCAAACCTCCAAAACAATATTAATAATGAGGCAACCTCACTGTGCTCTGAGACCACCAGAACATCCCTGAGATCCTTCAGACCCATCCTGAAAATACCCCAAACATGCTCTGTGACCCACCCAAGCCAGCCTTGAGATTCTCCCCCAAATTTATTACCAGTATTTTAATGTTCTTATCTAATTGCTATCCATTACTTCATTTTCTATTTGCTTTAGCTTAAACCTCCACAAAAGTATTAAGAATGTGGCTCCTCCTCCTGTCCTCCCTAGTGATCTTGCCTTGTTCAACGTCTGCGTCAATAGCTTTAAATAATCCTCTATATTAGTAATGCATCACCACATTCTTCTATATTACTTTAGTCTCTTCCAACACTTATATCAATTACTTCACGTTCCCGTCTTACTGCATTACCTAGACTCCAAACCTGTCTCCTGGCAGCCACCCCCAAGGCCTGACCCTGTTAACCCAAGACACCCCTGGTTCTTGGGGCCAGGAGGAAAGCTTGTTCCTGCACCTACTTCCCTAGGTGGGCCCCATCATGGAGAGGAGCCGCTAGGTGTGTGTGGGGGGGATATCTGAGATGGGTGTAGGGGAATCGGACTGATGAAGGTGAAAAGGGACAGAGGGAGCCGTGGAAGGGAGACAAGGAAAGGGGAGAAGGGCAGTAGGCTACAGGAAGAATTGTGGAGGGGAGAATTGAGAAAGGGGAGAAACTGGGGAAAATACAGAGGGGGAATCAGGGTGGGAAAGAAAGAGAGGGAGAAACTGAGGGAGAAGGGAGGAGCCGAAAATTGAGAGAGGAGTGTGAGATGTCAAATAGGCTGCGGGGGGAACACACGGAGAGGCAGACACAGAGGCGAGATGGTATATGTTAAGACAGGAGAGGGACCTGAGAAAAGACACTAGGAGACATACCCTTCCACTGTCTCCCCAAGCAACACCCTCCTTGCACCCTGGCCTTTTCTTCTAAGGCCCCCTATCCTGTCTCCTCCTTTCCCAGAACATCATCCGCAAAGTGAGTGGCCAGAAGTTCGTCTACAAGTTTGTGTCCTATCCCGAGGTTGCAGGGTGCTCCACTGAGGACTGTCCACCCCAGCCTGAGGTGTCTATTACCTCCACTGTGGCAAATGTGGCCCCCGCTGCTGTACATGCCGTCCCTGGGGAATCTGCCTCCGGGAAGCCAGGAACACCCAAGGGTGCAGGAATGGCAGGCCCAGGTGGTTTGGCGCGAAGCAGCCGGAACGAGTACATGCGCTCAGGCCTCTATTCCACCTTCACTATCCAGTCCCTGCAGCCACAGCTACAGCTGCCCCTGCATCCGAGGTCCATCTCAGTGCTTTCCAATACGGCCCCAGCAGGAGCAGCAGTGCCCCCTTCGGGGAGCAGGAGCACCAGTCCAAGCCCCTTGGAGGCCTGCCTAGAGGCCGAAGAGGCTGGCCTGCCTCTGCAGGTAAGGGCTGGAATATGGAAATTCAGTAAGAGGAGGGATGTATAATTTGCAAATGAGGATGGGTAAGAGAAGGGACATAAACGTTCTATTAAAGGAGATATAGGGGAAGGAGGGACACAGGTGCCTTGGGAGAAAGCGTTGGGGAGATGGGCTATGCTTGTACTGAGAAGGTAGCTAGATTAAGTGCACTACAGTTAGTAGTACACCTAGTTTGTATTAGGTACCCTGAACGTATGTGTTGGCCTAATGCACTGTTTCTTTCACTTCACTCCCGTAATCACCTGCAGGGCCTTTTAACTCATAGGTTGTTGGGGATGGGCCCAAGAATTTGCATTTTTTTTTAACTAGCTTTTTGGTGAGGCAGATGCTGCTGGTCCTTAAAGGTTTTTAGAACTACCGTTTTTCAAGACTTGGGGTAATATCCCCAGGAGTCCAGTCCCGCCCTGCCCCGTCCCTAGGGGCAACCCTGACCCCAGATAGGAGCAGCTGCCCCAGAAGTTGGCCTAGTTCCTTGGCAAAGTCCCAATCCTGTTGGACCTGCCCCGATATGCAGTTATGCCCCTAGTACCACGTGCTGCTTTCCGAGGGAAGTCATTGCTTCGCCACCCCAGCAATCCATACATACTCCCTCCTCTCCCAGGTCATTCTGACCCCGCCCGAGGCCCCGAACCTTAAATCAGAAGAGCTGAATGTGGAGCCCGGGTTGGGCCGGCCACTGCCCCCAGAAGTCAAAGTAGAAGAGCCCAAGGAAGAGTTCAACACAGCAGCCAGTGGGGAGGCGGGGTTTGTGCCGGAAGCCCCTAGGGCCGGGCGGGAAGTCCCTCCTGCAGTTGTCATGGAGACCGCAGCACCCGTGGGCGGCCTCGGGGCTTCCACAGCTTCCAGCACAGAGATCCCCCAGCCTCAGAAGGGCCGGAAGCCCCGGGATCTGGAGCTTCCACTCAGCCCTAGCCTGCTAGGAGGGCCAGGACCCGAACGGACTCCAGGATCGGGAACTGGCTCCAGTCTGCAGGCGCCTGGGCCGGCACTGACGCCATCCCTGCTACCTACGCACACATTGGTGAGTGCCTGCGGAGGGGCGGGGCTGGCTCTCTGGACAAACGGGATTGGCACGGGGCAGGAGACTAAGAGGCATTAGATTGACCCCAAGGGCCGACGTAGTTATCTGAGTGAGCTGGAGGGTGCAGGGACAGGTTGATAAAAGAAGGGCAAGATTGAGGCTCTAAGGCTGAGGGATCTCAGTCCGAATGAAGGGCAGGTCTGGGAAGTTTTGTGTTCAGAGAGAGAAGGAATGAGAGGCCATGTGTGGGAACTGTTTCTCAGTTGGAGCATGGAATGCAGAACCTGAGTGGGGCTTTTTGGTTTGGGATTTGCTTAGCGGGGTTTCTGTGAGGTAAAAGGTGGGACGTGAGAGTGGGGGGTTGAGCCTGAGCTATTGGGATAATGACTCATGAGGTTTGAAATCCTCGTGTGGACAGCGTCTTGTAGGTGGTCTCACCCGGTGAGGCTGGGGTGGACTTTCAGGAGTCGGGAGGAGTTGTCAGTATGAAGTTGGAGAGATGTCCCGGACACAGCCTTGGTAGTTATGGTGTGGGTGTGTGTGCTTCTGAGCCATGACCTCAGAAGTGTTAGTAGAAAATCTGGTGGGACATGTATCAAGTTCCTTCCATTTTCCCACACCTACCCTCTGCTTACCTGAGCTCTGACCATCGCTTCCCCACAGACCCCGGTGCTGCTGACGCCCAGCTCGCTGCCCCCCAGCATTCACTTCTGGAGCACCCTGAGTCCCATTGCTCCCCGTAGCCCAGCGAAGCTCTCCTTCCAGGTAGGCTCCTCTTCCCCCATCTCGGAGTGGGTGACAGAACCTAACATGGCCCCCATCCATGACGTCTCTCTATTTCTGTCCCCAGTTTCCATCCAGTGGCAGCGCCCAGGTGCACATCCCTTCCATCAGCGTGGATGGCCTCTCAACCCCCGTGGTGCTCTCCCCAGGGCCCCAGAAGCCATGACCACCACCACCACCAACACCACCACCTTTTCTGGGGTTCCACCCTGAACTTCTCTCCAGCCAGCTGTCTCAAGGAGAAGCATAGTTCAGCTGACAGACTCATGCTATAGTCATGGTGGGGTGAGGATTCTTAGGAAGAAAGATTTCTCAATAATTTTTTCCATAGAAAAATGATCTATTCTCTATTCTTGGTCAGTCTCCCAGTGGCCGCCCTTATACGTCTCCTACCGCAGTAGTAGGGGCGGTTTATTTATTTATTTTTTGAAGGCCACTGGGAGGAGCCTGGCCCAACCCTTTTCGGGGGAGTGGTGAGGACATCTCCAGCTTCACATTTTATCCCCCAAGATGAGACAATCGGGGTCTGGCTTGAGAAGGACCTTTCTTTATTTATTTCTCAGCCTGCCTTTAGAAAGCTGAGGGAGCCCTGTCTCCATTTTGGGGTGTGGGTAGAAGAGCTAGCATGTTATGCTTTCTTATTCCTGGCTATCCCCAAGGGTCCGGGAAGAATTTGTGCCATTAAATGGTTTTGGAGTCTTGACCAAGTCAGACTCACCCTTGGAATTGGAATTCTCACCACTAACCCCCAGCCTTTTTGTCAGACAGCCTGACCTTTATCAGCCACCTTTTTGGCCAGGGACGAATGCCCCATTTGTTCTTCTGCCCCTGAGAAGCCATTCCCGTGTCTGCCAAACTCCTGGGGTCCTGCCTCTTACCTCCCAAAGGAGGGTTATTTGGGGGAGTAGTCCCCGTCTGGGGGACCCCTCCAGCCAGTACTCCAGGTCTCCCTTTCCCACACCCTCTGCCATTTTGATAGTATAATCTATTTTTAAACAGGGCTTTTCGATAGGGGAGAGGGGTCATCTCTTCCTATATCTGAGATGGGGTGGGTGGGAAGGAAGGGATGGGGGTGTATCTTCCTGCCGCCCCCAAGTGTTTATTTTTGATACCAAATGTGTATTTTCAGCTCCCTCCCTCCCAGCCCCCCAATTTCCTGCGGGCGGGTACAAAGGACCCTTTAAGTGTCCCTGGAGTTGGGAGGGAGGAATAGACGGGCATAAAGCCTGTCCTATATGATTTCCAGGTTGGAGAGGGTGGGTTCAAAGGACTCCTGGCTCACCACCTGTCAGCACCGGCCCAGCCCAGGCCTGGAGACCTGGGGGTTGGTGATTTGGGGGACGGTGCTACACCTGTCTCCACTGTTCATTTTACTTCCCCCAAAATGGATCATATTTTCTAAGAGTCCCAGAGAATGGGGAATTGTTCCTGTAAATATATATTTTTAAAGGTGATGCTGGAGGCTGCTAGCATTTTTTTCTTGATACTGTGAGGGCTCAGTGTGAATGGCGTTACTGTGTATAAAAGGTGATGAGGGTGTGAGATTGACAGAGAGAGAGTATGATATTCTTCATCAGAAACAGTAGTACAGACTGTAGCTTGGTAACGGTGTGAAAAAGAAACTGTAGAAAGCTGTGGTTGTGTGTACATGTGTGAAATAATGTGTGAGTAGAAGTTGTAACCACAAACTTGACATTGTGTTTGTGTGAGAAATGTACTGTATGAATGAATGAGTGATTAAGGTACTATACAAGAAACTGGTGATGTGTGTCAAGTAATATTTATGAGAAGGTAGTAGGGACGGCGTACCAGCCACGGTTTGATGGGGCAATGGTGCACAAGACAAACCGAGTGATCAAAACAAGCTGTGAGAGCCCGTGAGCTTGTCAGAGACTATGTGTAAGCAAAAAACTTCACTGTACGTAAGCAGGTATCTCAGTGTTGGGAGATGGATTGTGTGTGAAACTGCTCATGCAGGGCTGTTGTATCAGCTAAAGTCATGGGAGCACATGTGTGGAGTTGATTGTATGAGAGGAAATGGCTGTGAGGCCAAGTGGGTGCCTGAGACACAAAATAACGAGAATGCATGATTGTGTGTATGAGTGTTGTTCGTGTCAGAGTAGCAAAGACAGAAACTGAGAAAAAATGGCTGGGCCTGGGAGAGTGTGAGAGGCTGCAGTTGTATGTATACGTGCGTGTGTGTATCTATACCTAGAGCTAGGAGCAAGTTAATCGACAGTCACTACTCCAGCCTAGCCCACAGGTTCAGGGACTGAAAGTGAGAGAGAAAATGATGATGAGACTGAGCGTGTCTGAAATGGTGCAAGAGGCCCCATAACTGTAGGATGGTAAGAAGTAAAGTCAGCGCTGTGTGAAAGAAAATTGAGCAGCTGTGTGAGAGTGTGGGTCTGTGAAACATTTCATAAGAGAGTGTAAATCAGACGATATTTTTGTGAAGAACTGAGACTGCAGGACACTGAGAAACCGTGTGATTGGTGTGTCCGGGAAACCAGCAAAGCTGATTGTGTTTGAGGGTACATGGTAAGCTAACTGATGAAAACGATGGTGTAAGTGACTAAGATGAACCACGAGAGATTGTGTATAAGGCTTACTGAGAGCCTAGTACCAATTGTGAATTAGTGACCACAGGTGTCCGAAACTGCCTGAGGGAAAAAGGTCATGACACTGAATGGGTGACTGAAGCAGGATTTGAGAAACCGGCTGTGTGGCAATGTGTGAAACTCTTTGCAAGAGACTTTATTAAGGCCTATAAATCAAAGACTGGTATGTTGGAAACTGCTTGAGAAGAAATGTGAGACTAGGTAAGACAATGTCTGAGATACTGTGTGATTATGTATATGTGTGAAACTTAGTTATAATCAGAAAGTGGATATGTGAAATGGGGCCTTGAATATGAAGAAGTAGGAGAGATGGTGATTTTGTCTGTGTGTGCAAGAAACTTCATGAGAAACTAGTGGTGGCTGTAAATCAGTGACTTTGTGTATGTGAGAAAATGACAGCCTAGGTCAGCGGTGTCAAACTCATTTTCACCGGGGGCCACATCAGCCTCGCGGTTGCCTTCAAAGGCCCGAATGTAATTCAGGACTGTGTAAATGTAACTACTCCTCAACTAGGGGCAAGGAGCTCGGCGCTGCCACCGGGTAGAAACAAGGCGCTGGGCCGGATAAAACAAGGTGGGGGGCCGGATTCAGCTTGTAGGCCTTGTGTGTGCCACCTGTGCCCTAAGTGGTTGAAGCATCAAAAGGTGTGAGTCTCTGTGCACGTGGAAAACTGACTGGTGTGAGTAACTATTGGTCATATTGGGACCAATGAGACAGGCTATAAGACATGATTGTGTGTGTGTGAATTGTTGGTAGGAGACAATCATTAGACTGGGAGTCTGTGAGAGAGAAAATGACTCCTTGAGTGAGTGACTGAGAGAGTATCTGAGAAGCTGTGTGATCCCGTATGTATGTGAGCCTGTTCGTATGAGACTGCAGTAGAGGCTGTAAATCCAGAACTGTGTGTGTAACTACGTTCAAAAGTAGAGAAAATGATTGAGATAGAATGAGAGTGCATGAGAGACCATGGAGTAAATATGCCAGGCTTATGAGAAAACCCCCTGGTTTGTCCCCGTCCTTTTCAGGCCCCTCCTCCTCGGCCACTGTGTTCCTTTTCCCCTCAGTTCTCCAAAACTTGAAATGCTGGACTTCCCCTGGGCTTTGCCTTGGTTCCCTTCCCCCTTCTCAGAACTCTGGTCCAGTCCAGGCACTTGAGACAGTATACCCCACCCCCACCCCGTGATGCCCATATTTTTCTCTAATCCAGACTCTCCCTCTTAGCAGTTCACAGAATCTCTTGAGTTTTATTTCATTTATTTCTGCATTCAGCAAATCTTTATGGAGCCCTGCGGACACAGCGGTTAACACACCAAACAAAACAACTTACCCTCATGGAGCTGGTATTTGAGAGAGGGTGACAGACAAGAAACCTAAATACGTCATACAAGGTGGCAGTGCAATAATTGCACGAGACAAGACTCACTGTTTAAATAAGAAATCTGCACAGTCATTTTATTGCCCAAATATGTGGGAGAAGAGGAAAGCACCAACAGCCCTCTTCCACAGTGAATCCTATGAGTATTTATTTGTGCAGTTTAGGATCAAAGGAAATACCAGTTAGAACATTATTACCAGGGCAACAGATGATTAGATAAAACAGCCAACTGGAAGTACAGGTTTTTCAAATTTGTTTTCACAAGATAACACAGCGCTAACCTCTGAAGTCTTAGAATGCCGACAAGACCTCTTTGTTCAAAGCAAACTTTTTGAGACAGGCTTCTGTTATCAGGAAACAAGTACATCTCAGTGTCAACACACCTTATCACCCATAAAACAAGATTAATATTCTTGAGAGAGTTCTGTTTTAACGGTAAACCTGACCAAATCAAATTCTTTTACTCGGTTTTAATGTGCAGGATGGCATTTCTCCCTCTGAATGCGGGGGAGATTGCCTTCCTACCTTTCTTAAATGCCTTAATATTATTTTAAATATTCTGGTTTTTAAAGTGGCTCATTAAGGGTTATAAAAAGATAGCAAGTCTGTGGAGCTCGGTTGTACCTGCATGGAAAATGGGTTGAAGAGGAATTAATTATGAACAGTATAATAAGCACGTAGAATAGTTTTTCTAGATGAGACTTAAAAAGGAAGAGTGGTCAGGGACTGGAATGATGGTTCTTTAAGTGTGGTCCCCAGACCAGTAGCATCATTGTCACCTGGGAGTTTCTTAAAAATGCATGTTATTGACCCCCAGACCTGCACAATCAGAAACAGGTTCGTTCCAGCAGTCTATGATTTGACCAACCTTCCAGATGATTCTGACGCACACTAAGGTTTGAGAGTCACTGGGCTAGAGAGTGACGAGGGTGCCATACAAAAAGGGTATCTGGGGAAGGCCTCTATGAGGGAGGTGACATTTATTATCCGTGTATTCTTTTAGAGTGTAAGCCCCTTGAAGACCAGGATTTTGGACTGTCTTACTCTCTGCTCCATCCAATGCTGAGAATAGCATTTGGCTCCAGTAGGTGACCAATAAATGTTGCATAAATGTATATAACAAACACAGAGCATTTACTATATGCCAAACACTGTGCTAAGGACTTTAAAAAACTTAGCTCCCAATCTTGGCAACAAACCCTATGATGTAGGCTCAGGGAGGGGGGTGTCACCTACCCGTTACTTTGATGGAATATGACCAGGCCAGTTCCCTCCCAACCACCCCCTCCACAGACCCTGAGGTTGTCCCCAGTTGGGCCCCTGGGACAGTGGCCATCCCCAATTCACTCTTTCTGAATTCCCACACTCTTGCCACTTCCCCTTCTCACTTCTCATGTGCTAACCTCCCTTCCCCATGCTGACCACAAGGGACCTCCCTTTCAGGAAAGAGAAGGGTGGGTTAAGTCAGGATGGAAAATGAAGCAATTACCTCAATGCTAACTTCACCCCATGAGGAGGGGCACACTCCTTTCAGCCTTGTTAGACATCCCCATGAGGTTGATCCTGTCATCTTAGAGAGTATACATTTTACAGGTGAAGAAACAGTCTCAGAGAGGTTCAAGTGACTTGCCCAAGGTTACACAGCTAGGAAATTCATCTTGCTCCAAACTCCTATGCTCCATTTCTCTTCAGTAAGAATTTGGTCAAAGACCTTTGACTGAGTGTTGAAGGGTTGCTGGGCGGAGCATGGGGTGCTCGGGATACAGTAACAAAACAGGACCGAGAGGGAGACAGGAAGTAGGGAGGGCTGAAAGGAAAAGGTGGCACAGAGGCAGAAGTGACAAGGGAGAGGTGGGAGCTGTAAAGACCTGCCCTCCCCACCACTGCTGCTCTTTGCCCTCCCAGTTCCTCCTGCCCGTGGTTCCTCTTTCCCACTGACTCCCAGAGCGGGTCAGCTCACAGAAAGCCAGGCTGAGCTGCAGGAGTGCAGTGCTCAATATGCCTACCCCGGCACAGGCTTCTTGGTCACTGCTGTTGCGGCCGTCACTGCTGCTGCTACTCACCTTGCCAGCTACAGGTAAGTGAGTGAGCCCAGCTTGCCCCCAAGGGGGCCTGGGGTCACCTCATCCCTGACCATACCCCTCCCCCCACCATGTTACAGGCTCAGACCCTGTACTCTGCTTCACCCAGTATGAGGAATCCTCAGGCAAGTGTAAGGATTTCCTGGAGAGAGGTGTCCGTGCAGAAGACTGCTGTCTCAACCCTAACTATGCCTTCCAGGAGCCTGGCAGCAAGCTCTGTCAGGCATGCAGGTTAGGGGGAGCCTGAGGTTGGGGGAAGGCAGGAAGGACTGCCTGCAGGGTGACCCAGAACTGGACTCTTTCCTTTTCTGGGATTTCTAAGGATGGTTCCCAGGTCCTGATCATGACCATACTGTAGATTTTTCAGCCTTTGTTCTGTTGACATTTGGGGCCAGAAAATTATTATTGGGGTGGGGACTGACCTATGCATTGCAGGGTGTTTTGTAGCATCTCTGGCCCCTAATTATTAGATGCCAGTAGCAACTCCCCATACCAGTTGCAATACCCAAAAGGTCTTTAGACATCGGTGAATGTATTGCTATAGCTTACATATATTGAGGACTTCCCGCATACTGGAAGCATTGTGACTGGGGAGCAATTGAGGTATTTCTTTTTTTTTTTTAAGATTTTATTTAACTTTAGAGAGAGGGGAAGGGAAGGATAAAGGGAGAGAAACATTGATGTGTGAGAGAAATATTGATCGGTTGCCTCTTGCACACCCCCAACTGGGGCTGGCCTACAACCCAGGCATGTGCCCTGACCAGGAATGGAACCGGTGACCTTTCGCTTTGCAGAATGACACCCAACCAACTGAGCCATAGCAGTCAGGGCTAACTCAGGTATTTCTGAATGTGACTCGAGTCCCCTAATTGTGATGACAGCTCATATTGAGTGCTTACTGTATACAGATACATTGTGGAGGCGAGAGGGTTTGGGGAATTCTGAGGGCAGCTCCAGGCTCCTAATTATGATGACACTGTACATGCATTGAGTACTTCCAGCATACCAAGTGCACTGCAGAGGTCAGGGGCGGCTGGAAGATTTCTGAGGGTAGCTCTAGTCATGATGGCAACTTATATGTGTTGAACATTTACTGTATGCCAGATATATTTTCTAACTGCTTACTGTATATCCCAGATACACTTTGGGGATGAAAGCTCACGAGTTTTTGAAGGTAGTTCTGGATCTCTAGTCATGTCAACAGTTGACATCTATTTAACATTATGCTGTGCAGGTGTTTGAGGATAGATCTGTTGTATTTCTGACAGGTTCTCTGAGCTCATCGGGATGATTGATCCTATCTATTAAGCACTTCCTGTTTGCACAATGGTGGTCCATGGGTTTTTGACATGAGTTCTGGACCCCTAGTCCTTACATTTGCTTACTGCATGCCTGGCACTATCCTTGGGGGACTTGAAAGGGTAGCAGCCCCAGGTCCCTGATCGTGAAGGTAAATGATATTTATTAAGTACTTACTGTGTGCCTATCTCTTCCCATTCAATCCCCCAATATCTTTAAGAGGTAAGTACTCTCATTACTTCACACATATTTATCCTACACCCCTGCCTATGCCTACCCACACTCTACAGCTTTATATACTATCCTTGCCAGCTTGCACCAGAATGGGAGGGAGATATACAAATACACACACACACACACACACACACACACACACACTTCTCTCTACAGGCCCCCACGATGGTCACTGTGGTCCAGTTGGACTCCCTGCTCAGTGACCTGCACTGAGGGCTCCCAGTTGCGGCACCGGCGCTGCATAGGCTGGGGTGGAGAGTGCCCTGAGAAGGTGCAGCCTGGGACCCTCGAATGGCAGCTGCAGACCTGTGAGGACATGCCATGTTGTCCTGGTGAGGAGGATCAGCTAGGCAGGCATGCACTGCCTGTTACCGGGCGCTGGGAATAATTGGGACAGAGGCCCTGAGGGTGGGACAGTGCCTGATATTTGTGAGGCTCTAAAGGAGGAGGCAAGTGTGGCTTTCATTTTGAGTGATACGAGATATGGGTGGAGGAGAAATGTAATCTGATTGGGGTTGTGACCTCCTTGCTGTCAGGAGGAAGACAGTCTATGTGATGAGGGGTGAAGCAGAGGGATCAGTGTGCAGGTTACTGTATAGTCCAGATTAGCAGTGATGGTGGACCAAGTGTGACACAAGACGGGGAGACAGGATTAGCTGATGTGGGGTACATGAGGAAACAAGGACCTTGAATAACATCCCCAACTCCATCCTGTCCCTTTCTCTTCTCTCCCACAGAGGTAGGCGGCTGGTCTGACTGGGGGCCCTGGGCACCTTGCTCTGTCACCTGTTCCAAAGGGACTCGGACTCGCCGTCGAGCATGTGATCAGCCCGCCCCCAAGTGTGGGGGCCACTGCCCAGGAGAGGCACAGGAGTCAGAGGGCTGTGACACGAAGCAGATCTGCCCCAGTGAGTGAGGGAAGCCACAGAGCACTGATGCAGGCACCCAGGGTGGATCTGAGGGTTATAGCAGGGAACTGCCAGGGTAGGAGGACTTCAGCACGCATGACCACAGTTGGCCTCCTCCCATCCACCCCACCACAGCACATGGGGCCTGGGCTGCTTGGGGCCCCTGGGGCCCTTGCTCAGGCTCTTGCCATGGTGGACCCAACATACCTGTGGAAAGACGAAGCCGCACGTGTTCTGCACCTGAGCCCTCCACGAAGCCTCCTGGGAAGCCGTGCTCAGGGTCAGCCTATGAGCAGCGGGCCTGCAGCGGCCTGCCATCCTGCCCAGGTACATAGGGATAAGGCCTCTGATGCTCTGCTCTTGATTTGGGCACAGATGCTCTGCCATTTCATGGGATAGATCTTGGACCATGTGGCCATGGAGCTCTTCATTTGGAGATGGTCTGCCTCAATGGTCTAGGGGCTGAAAGGGGGGGGATCAAGGTGGCCTTTCCCTCACTCCTATTCCCCCAACAGTGGCTGGAGGCTGGGGGCCATGGGGCCCTGTGAGCCCCTGCCCGGTGACCTGTGGCCTAGGTAAGACCACAGAACAGCGGACATGTGATCACCCTGTGCCCCAGCATGGGGGCCCCTTCTGTGCTGGTGAAGCCACCCGGACCCACATCTGCAACACGGCTGTGCCTTGCCCTGGTCAGCACCCCAAGATGCACCATTTCCATGCCTAAATGTCCACCCTTCTCTGCTGCCCAGTTCCTGCTTCTAATGCCTTGTTCCTGCCTCAAATTCCTTCATTCCTGGCCCTGATGCCTTGGTTCCACCTCTGATTCCCCCATTCCCACATCTGATCACCCCCACATCTGATCACCCCCACTCCCTCCCCCAGCACTCATTCCTTCCTTTCCGTAGGGGGGGGGACCAACCCCCTTGCTGGCTCCCTTCTTTGGTGCAAGCCCCTGCTACCCCTGTCTCTGCAGTGAATGGAGAGTGGGGGGCATGGGAGGAATGGAGCACCTGTGTCCGCCCAAAGATGCAACGTATCAGCTGTCAGGAGATCCCAGGCCAGCAGACACGCTCAAGGAGCTGCAAGGGCCGCAAATTTAATGGACATCGATGCCCTGGGGAACAACAGGATATCCGGCACTGCTACAACATCCAGCGCTGCTCCTGTGAGTGCTCCCCAGACTCTGCTGTGAGGGTGGTCAGCCCACGAACTGATGATTTCTGACTGTCTGCCATGGATCCCATGTCCCTGTAGCCTCTGTCTCGCTAACCCTCTGAGACCGCTATTTCTGACTCAGTAACTCCCTCATCTTATTGCAGGGGAAGGCTCATGGTCAGAGTGGAGTACCTGGGGGCTGTGCACACCCCCCTGTGGACCCAACCCCACCCGCAGCCGCCAGCGCCTCTGCAAAGCCCATCTTCCCAACTTCTCGTGAGTGAGGAGGCAGAGTGTGCCTAAGAAGGAGTGATGATATTGCTGTCAGTGTTTAGGGCAGGAGAGTTGGCTACCCCTAACCAGTGCTTCCACCAGTGGGCCTAAGGTGCCTGCTTCACCAAGTGTCATTTCCCAGCTGCAGGAAGTGGGGGAAACTAAAGAAGAAGCTGAGAAATAAGATATTGAAGAGAGAGTTAGTAACCTCTTTGCCCTCAAGTCACTTATTCAGTTACTCAGCTGTTCTCCCATTCACTCAGTCCCACTTGTGTCCATTTGCTCACTCTCTCAGTTACCCATGCTTTAATTGGCTGTACAGTCACTCACGCCTCTATTCACTTACTCATTGTTTCAGTCACCCATGCCTCCATGGTTGATTTGGTGTCTCACTCAATGTCTCACTGTGCCCAGGCACTCTAAGGCCTCTTTGGCAACAGTTGCAGACAAACACAATCCAGACCCCATGGATCTCCCAAGAGATCCAGATAGGTAGGGCCCTGACAGAGGCATATGAGGAATGGTCGGTATGTGGAAAAGGGACTGCCACCTCAACCTGGGTCTAGGAAACTGATTGGGCCTCCGCTGACAGGACGGTGTTGAGACTGTGTGAGCAGGGTCCTGGACACAGGTGATTAGCTGCTTAAAGTGTTTCCATGGCCAGGGTAGCCCAGGTGTGGGAGAGGATTAAAACATCCACTGATCCCTTCTTATTTCCACCTAATGTACATCAAACTACTAGATTAAGTGGCTTGTTCCCATCTCATGAAAAGCCTACAATCTAGAAAGTGTTCTCCAGCTGTGGGGTTTTGAAGGGTCCTTAAGATGAGTTAAGGGTGTTGAATGGAGGCATGAAGGACTTGGCAGAGTGAGGGAATGAATGGGGAAAGGGCTGATCGAGAAAATCAGGATGTGAGTGAATAGAGGGCTTGCCTAGTGGGAGAAATAACCCAGGCAAAGCCCATTCTGGACATGGGACTGAGTGGATAAAATGGAAGAGAGGCAGAGATTGCCTTGGGTCAGAGATTTGGGTACAACAATAAGGCATTGAATGTCAGGGCAAAGCATTTGGTTGTTTTCTGGTGGGCAGTGGAGAGAAAGATGTAAAGAGTTTTGGATCTTAGAGAAGGTAGCTCGTGTCAACTAATAGCGATCATCAGCATTTATTGAGTACTTACTGTGTACTAGGCACAACTCTGAGCAGTTTACCTGACTTAACTCACTTATCCTCACTCAGTCCAGTGAAGTGGGTATTGTTATTATTATTTCCATTATTCCCATTTTTCAGATGAGGGAAAGTGAGACACAGGGAAGATAAAGAAACTGCCCAATATCTCACAGTTTAAAAATAGTGTTAGGCACATAGTGTGCACTCAGTAAGAGTTTGTTGAATGCATTCTTGCCTTCTCTGAGCTTCTCCCTTCTATTCCCCCCCTCTAATGCCTCAGGCCCACTGTTACCATCATTGAAGGTCAAGGAAAGAAGAATGTGACCTTCTGGGGGAAACCATCATCAGTGTGTGAGATGCTACAGGGGCAGAAGGTGGTGGTGGAAGAGAAACGGCCATGTCTACACGCACCTGTCTGCAAAGACCCTGAGGATGAGAAGCTCTAACACCTCTGTTCTACTCTGACACCCTAACCTCCCAGGCCTCAATAAAGCAGCCTCTTCTGCAAGAGTGGAGCAATAGCATCTTCTAGGCCAAAAGGCACAGCACAGGCAAAGTCACAGTGGCCTGTTGTGAAAAACTATTTTCCACTATGGCCACAGTTTGGCAGGAATGAAGGCGAGTATCCACCCCTTCCACCCTTTTGCTGCTGCCAGAACCCCAGTGTCTGCTCCCACCCCCACCCCCACCCCCTAGTGCCTGGGGCCACCCAGCATGTTCTTCTGCAGAGCACCATTATGGGTTTCCTGTTTGGCTACCCACCCTGCCAGGCACTTTCTGACTGGCTGGTATACTTTATCCATCCCTCTGCCTCCTAAAGCTCCCTAGGTTCCCACCCACTGGAGCCTCTGGGCTGGCAGATTCCACATCAATCCTGGGTGAACAGCAGCAGGCAGCAGAGGCGTGGCTGGGGTGGGCACCCTGCTGCACCAGCATGTGCACCTACCCACGTCCAACAGCCCAGCTCCAATGCTGCAATTAGCGACAACAAATAGCTCTGGAGGGTGGGGGGTGGTAAGGAAGTACCTATGAAGAGCTCTAAGCTGAGGTGGGGACAAAGAGAAGCTGGAGTCAGCATCTGCCAGGAGAAGCCCAAACCCAGATACAGATTCCTGTTAGCATTTGTTCATTCATTCACCACTCATTAGCATCTACTGTATACCTGAACTAAGTCTGGGCATCTGGGGTGGAGAAGGGCTGGTAGAAGGAGAAGACATCTGAACAAGGGAACAGACTCAGAATAGGTGATCCTTTCCTTGGAACATCTTGTCAACACCTACTAACAATAGTCCTGGACATTGTGGGGGATAGGGAAGAAGAGGAGTCAGAGTGGTATGTGTCTCCACAGTGAAGGGAACAAACCCAGACACAAATGCCCTTAGCACTTGCTCATTCATTTAGCAATTATGAATGCTGGGCTCCTTGTAATGAGACAAAGCATAAGAATCATAATTATGGTGATAGCTAGTACTTAGAGAGTACTTGCTGTGTGCCTGGTAGTGTTTTAAGCCTCCATAGCATGAATTCATTTAATTTTCAATGAACCTATGAGGTCATTATTATTATCTCCATTTACCAAGAAGGAAACAAACACTAAAGGTAGTGGACTGGACATTTCTGAAGCCGCATGTCAGGAGCAGAGTTTAGGACTTAGTCCTGTGAGTGGAGGGGCATCTGTGTGGGGGAGGGTTCAGATGGAAGATTTGTGACACCTGAAGTGTGTCAGGACACTCAGTTGTCTGGGTTGATTTCCCCTTGTGTAAAATGGGCTAGTTGATGGGTTGAGATGAAGACAAAGTTGATAAGTATTTGGTCATCTTGGGAGGAATAAGCTGAAGTGAGGGGTTCTGGTTGCTAATACAGAGTATGAGAGAGGTATGTGTTTATAAGAAAGTGGAAGTTTGTGTGTGTGCATTGTAAGGTGCCTATGGATCTGTGCAAAAATTAAGGATGTACTGAGTATGTGCAGTGAGTGTGAAGTTACAACCATGTGTGCACTGTAACAATGTGAGTTATAGGGGTGCGTATGTGCATACATGCACATTAAGGCAACATGGATATGTGTGTTATAAACATAGGTACACACAACAAAGAAATGCATTCTTGGGGCCCCTTCTTTTAAATTCCTGCTGGAGAAGATGGAGAGAGTCCAGAGGAGCCTTACCTCTGCCTCAAGGAGTTGATACACTCTTGGGGGGAATCCTCATTCTTCTGCAAAACAATCTACACAAATTAATTTATAGAAATCAAACCACCTGCAGAAAGGGAATGGTGTTGGGGTCCATAAGTACTAGGAAACTAGAAATAGGACCCCTGAGAAGAAGCAGCCTAGCAACAGATTTGTAAGGAGCCAGAAAGGTCTGTAGCCCTGCAACTGCTCCAGTCCCCCAGAGAGGGCACCATAGGTCCAGGATAACTTGTTTACTTCACTTATTGAGCAAAAAACTGGGGAGCACATACTTTGAAATGTTGGGAAAGACATGATTCTTGGGGAATTACATAATGTGGGGAAAACTGAGATATGAAGTGCCGGAGAAGGCATCCAGAAGAGAAGGGGAAGGAATGTCCAAAGCAAAGGCCTGGAGGTGAGACTGGAGCTGGCTGGGGTTGGGGAGGAAGTAGAGGATGGTTTGGAGGTATTTGACTTGAGGACTGTGGGAGCCTAGGGGAAAAGGAGATGGAATACAAGACGTGGAAGAGGGGACTTCTGAAGACCTTGGTCAAAGATGATCCTTGGGAGGGTGGGGGGAGAACATTCCTGACAGAAGTCACAGCATATATAAAAATGGAGTTTTCTCTCTCCCATCCCACACCCTTAGAGGTGAGTCAAGTGATCATTTTTAGTTTGAAGGCAAGCACTCTTGACTCCAGATCCCACACCATTATTGTGTTGTTTGAACAGGCCAATAACTTAATGAATGAAGAGTGGACACATGAATAAGTAAGTGGATGATTCATCTGAAAATCCTACAGGCAGAAGAGGCTCCAAATCTGCCTACTTCTTGCCATATCTTCTACCTCATTTGGTCCACCCTCATCACTCACTATGGTCCACAAGGCCCTGCCCATCTGGTAACCTCTCTGACCTCATCTCCTGCCATAATGCCCCTTGAATAAGTTTTTCCAGCCATACTCACACCTATTTCTGGAACATTCTTTTAAAAATGTGGGGATCACATAGTGAACATGACCCTTTAGGAATGAATTGGAATTCTTGGGTCTCTTCATCTGTAAAATAGAAATTATATTAACCACCCCATAAGATTGTTGTGAGGATTGGATAAGACAATACATGTAAACAGCTCAGCTAAGCACTGGGTATTTTAAAATGGACTTGTGCTCTCATTGTAATCAGGATGTTAATAGAAGCTGACAGAATGGCTTTCACAGCCCACCTCTGTCCAGACTATAAAGGTCATTTGCTCATGTCACAAATACTTGGCACCTACTGTGTGCATACCCTAAGGTCCGTATTCCTCTGTGGAAAGTTTTGTGGTGCAGAGGGAGACAGCTGTGGGCACTGATACTTAGTTATTGTGGATTTTGACTGTGTCCAGGGCAAACAATTGGACCCAGTGTGTGCAACCTAGTGTGTGTGTGGAGGGGGATAGGTGTACTTACATTGAGGCTAGAGAGTTCAGGAAATGTGTCTGTGTGGTTGATCTAGGTTTGTCCATCATTGTCTGTGGGTATGTGTTTTGTCTGGATGTTCATAGTCATGTGAGTTTCCCTGGTTCTGTGTGTTTTGGTGTGGTGCCTGTGTGCATGTATAAGTGTATATGTGTGCATGTATGCATGCATGCCCTTGTGTGTTACCCTGCGCTTGTGTATTTAGATACCTAGACTGGTGTGTGTTTTTGTCTGTACATGACTCCTTTTTGTCTGTACATGCCTCCATATGTTTCCTTACTTTTGTGTGTGTCTACATGTATTTCCACGTGTATGTTACTCCCTGTGTGCCTCCAGCATCCCTTCCAGGGCAAGGATGTGTACCCTGCTCAAGTCTCCACCTCCACCTGTCTAATGCTGTCTATACCTCCCTCGCATCTCTCTGCCTGTGTGTACTTGGGCAACTTATCTCCCCGCAAGGTACTGCATGTGACCCCCCACCCCTCGCTGTGAGGGCGTTCTCTACTTTTGTGTCTCCGGATGTGCCTCCATTCCCACCCCCACATGCCTTCTGTGGTGAATATCAACATTGGAAACCAAGTATTTGCAGAGGGTCCTGTGTGTGGGTGCGACTGGGCGTGAAGACCAGAATGAGACGGGGTGGGGGGCTTGCGTGACCACCCACTCCGACCTTTGCTACAAGCACCCACCCCACCCCCACTCCCCAAATTGCGCATCCCCAATCGGAGGGGGGAAGGGAACAGGATGCGGTGTGGCGCTTGCGCACGGCCCCCTTCAGCACCACGGACAGCGCCTTCGCCCCCGCCTGCTGGAGCGCGCCACCGCCGCTCCAGCACTGAAGGCGCGCTGACGTCACTCGCCATTCCTCCTCAAACTCCCCTTCCCGGTAGCCTTGGTCGCGTCCGCACTGCCGCTGGCCCAGCCGGACTGCACCACGCGGGGCGCCAGATAGGGGGGCACGGGCGCGACCATCCGCGCTGCGGCGGTGGCGACTCAGCGCTGTCTCAGTCTGCAGCGGGCAGCGGAAGAGTCGCGTCGTGCCTGAGAGCGCAGCTGTGCTCCTAGGCCCTGCGCAGTCTGCCCCCGCGACTCCTCACCAGACTGCTCCTAGGACCCCCTTCCCCTCTCCGCAGCCATGAACTACCTGCGGCGCCGCCTGTCGGACAGCAACTTCATGGCCAATCTGCCAAATGGGTACATGACAGACCTGCAGCGCCCGCAACCGCCCCCGCCGCCACCTGCTGCCCCCAGCCCTGGGGCCACACCCGGTCCCGCGACCGCCACTAACGAAAGGGTCTCCTCAGCCGCCCCCGTGGCCTCTCCGGCCGCCCCTAGCCCTGGGTCTTCAGGGGGCGGTGGCTTCTTCTCGTCGCTGTCCAACGCGGTCAAGCAGACCACTGCGGCCGCAGCCGCCACCTTCAGCGAGCAGGTGGGCGGCGGCTCTGGGGGTGCAGGCCGTGGGGGTGCCGCCGCCAGGGTGTTGCTGGTCATCGACGAGCCCCACACCGACTGGTAAGCCACTGCCGTGGACGTCTCCCCGCGGGCCTGGGTCCCCAGATGGTTCTGTGACGAGCAATTATTGAGCACCACTTGTGTGTCCCACACCTGACGCCCTCACCCAAATCCTTTTCCTTTAAATTATGCTGGGCGCTCTCTGTATGCCCTGTCCTTACCTCCTCCTCCCCACCACCAAGTCCTCCTCGATCCATACAGGAAGCAATTATCCGGCGCCTGCTATGTACCTCCTTTCCAAAAGCCTGGGCTTCCATATAACCTGTGAACATTTGAGAGTCTAATGTACCCTGTCCCCCTGCCCAACCCTCTCACCAAAGGCCTTGTCCTCTAATGGATCTCGTGAGCATTTATCAAGTATGTGCAATGTACCTCAGTGGGACTTCCCCAAGCCCTTCCCCAAGGCCTTTGGCTTCCATGAATTTTGTGAACATTCATTGAGAGCTTGACATGTGTTTTGTCCCCCTCAACCCTTCCCCTAAGGCCTTCACTCTAATAGATCTTGTGAGTATGTATCCAGAGTGAGCTATGTGCCCCACCCTAGTCCTCTCCTCAAAGGCCATCTACACTCTTCAGTGAACATTGATTGAGTGCCTGCTGTGTATCCCACCCCAGCTTCTCACCAAAGGTGTTGTCATTAATGGATCCTGTGAGCCTTCATTGAATGCCCTCTGTGTGTCCCAACCCCAGACCCCTTCTCCAAGGGCCTATTTCTCAAAAAAAAAAAAACCTGGAAAGCATTTAGTAAATGCTTGTTATACGCCCCATCCCTAAACCCCTTTCTCAAACGTATCATTTTCCTCAAATGAGTTCCAAGAACATTTCTGAACCTTCTCTGTGTGACTCATCTTCAGACTCTCTCCCCCAAATCCTTTTCCTACAATGGATCTAGAAAGCATTTATTGAGTGCCTCCATTACCACCTATTCTCAAGCTACTCCTTCAAAGATCTTTTCTTTGGTAGACCCACCTAGCACTTATCCACTGCCTACTGTGTGAGCTTTCTCTAAAGACTCTTTCTTCCAGTGTATTCAGCAAGCATTTATTGAGTGCCTACTGTTTACCCCATCCCCAAACCCTTTCCCCAATGCCTTTCCTTCAGTGACTTCAGTCTGCATGTATTGAGCACTTTCTGCATGATCCAAACTTCAACCCTCACCCTAAAGGCCTTTGCCTCCAATTAATACAGTAATCAGATATCCAGCACTGTGTGCACCATTTCAATCCACCTTTCCAAACACCTTATCTTTTTAATCACTCCTTGGAGCATTTGTGGAGCACCTGCTGTGCACCTGGTTTGGTGCCTTTTCCACAAAAGTCTTTCCTCTCCTTGACTGGAGGATCAAGCTTACATAGATCAAGTTTCTGCATCTTCAATCCCCTTCCCCAAAAGATTTTCCTCCAATTGATTATATGCCCATCCCTAGCCCGCCCTCCCCAAATATCTTTTCTTTAAATGAATTCAGTGTGCATTTATTACCTGTCTGCCAGGCAGCCAATTCTAATTACCTTCCCCAAAAAACCTTTTTCTCCAATGGCTCCTGCAAGCATGTATGGAATGACTTCTGTATGCTATATGTTCACACCTCCTCCCCAAAGTCCTTTTTCTTTTAGTGGTTCTAGTGAGCATTCCTCCATTACTCCTAGGAGAACCTGCATCAATCATAAAACCTCTCTCCAGGATCCTTCGTTTGATAAGTCTAGAGCCCAATTTATAAGGGTTACCCCCTTTCTACTCCCTTCACTGTCTCTAGGATTCCCTCTCCCACTCTTGAGTCTACACCCCAAAGAGTCTTCCTTCTATTTAAGCCACTAAACATGTATTGAGCACCTACTATGTAAAAGTCATTCCAAGTCTGGAAGTTCTGGCCCTGTCTCAAGTGCTACCTCCCCAGAGGTCTACTTTAGCCTAAATATATTGAGTACCATTTCTTTACTGGTTAGACAACCATGCCCTACCCCAGGAAGTCTAACCCAGCAGCCTTCAGATTCAGAACCATTTATTCATTCTACAGATATTAATTGCATACTTTTCATGTGACAGAGTGTGCGAGGCATTTATTAAGCACTACTATATACTAGGATAACCCCTCCAGTTCTTCTTCCTTCTAATCCTAAACAAGCTGGATTCTCTATAGCTTTTTCTCCATTTAACACCACGATTCTTT
>VMDR010007013.1:0-42549 GCA_007922815.1 Macrotus californicus | reverse complement strand
TCTCTGGTTATATTTTGTTTGCTTTTTTCTTTTGTTGATTATGTTCCTGTTAAAGGTGAGATCACTTCTTTAAATGACCTTTCTGACTTGATGGCTAAAATAGATCTCTTTAGAGAGAAGTTCTTAGATTTTGACATTTCCATCAGCTGTGCCATTTTTCTCACACTTCAATATCTTAAAAACTGCTAAATTAATTAATTAAACAAGGAGGCCTGCATAACAGTCTTACAAACTCAGAAACCTAAAGTAACCCCATGGGGCGGCGGCCTGAAATTAAACCGTTCTAGCAGAAAGCAGGCCCTGCAGGCAGTCGTGTCCCAGGCTGGAGTCCTCCTTGACAAAAGTCCGTCTTTATCTTCAAGGAGCCTGTTTGCTATCTGTTTTGCATCTCAGATAACATACACCTTCGGAACGTCAGGGGAACTTCCGTTAAAAACCAAGCCAGAGCAGAGAACACAAATCCCCTCACTGTAATTGTTATCATGTTAATTGTTGACTGTTAATTATCCTGGACCCATGTGTGTAAAAGAAGTTTGTGTCTATCATTTCACTTTTTGTCTAATCCCAGAGGTCCGCCACCCGCTCTGCTTTGCTTTCTCCCTCCGCCATACCCTATCACCAACGCACTTCATGGAACCCACTTAAGCCTCCTCTTTTCATGGCAATGTATAAAATAAGGTACAAAACTGCCATTTTCTGGAGCATATTCTCTATCCATTGAGGTTTTGCTTTTCAGCAATTGTCATCAGTTTGGCCCAAATAAACCCATAAAAATTTTTTACAGGTGTTGATGTTTTTTACGTTGACATTAAGGCACCTCTTTCCACCCTGGTGACGTTCTGGTCCTGGCCTGTTGTGCCCACTCTGCTCACACCTGTCTAACCTCCTGCTCTGTCACAACCACTCTGGTTTGGTGCGGCCCAATTCAAATCAATTTATGCTCAAATAAACTTTAAAACATTTTTAATATGCCTCAGTTTATCTTTTAGAAGAATTATTACCTGTGTGGAAGAAAAGGGGCCACATGCGAAACCTGATGGGCTCAGGGAGGCCTGTGTGGCAGCCTGACACACTCAGAGACCTAAAGTGAACACATAGGATGGTCTGAAATTAAAACTTTCTCACTAAAAGCAGTTCAGGTAGTCAGGTCCCAGGCTGATGTGTCTCCCCTAACAAAGGTCAATCTTTGAGCCTGTCTGTTGTCTTTTTTATCAGCGATAACTTACCTTTGGAGTCTCAAATTTCCTTTTTCCAGACCCCCTCAAAGCCCCAGGGGGAGATGCAGACCCCCTCTTTGTTCCTGTTATCATGCTAATTGTTGACTATTAACTATCTGGTACCTGACTGTGTAAAAGTGTCTGTCATCTTCTTACCCAATCTTAGAGATTTCCTGGCATTGCTTTCTCCCACTTTCCCGATCTATCACCAGTGGATTTCTTGTAACCCTTTTACCCCCCCTCTTTTCACTGTAATGTATGAAATGCAGTGCTACACTGCCATTCTCCGGAGCATCTCTTAATCTGTTGAGATTTTGCTTCCTTGCAATTGTTGTCAGTTTGGCTCAAATAAACTCAACAATTCTCTACAGGTTTGAATGTTTCTTATATGGACACCTGAAGTGTGGGCTTTGCCTAAGGAACCAGAAATATGGTGCCACTAACTTTTTTGAAAGTTAGCTTTTCCAGCGCAGAAGAATTAACCTTGTGCCTGGTGCTGAGAAGTCTGTGCAGGAACCTGTCTCTGTCTCTACCAGTCTAGGCCGCTTTCCAAGTTCAGCGGGCATTCCTAAACCAGTCCAAAATGGTTTCCAGCTTTCTCTCCAGGGGTAAGAGTTGGACCTGTTGTCATGGAGATCAACCTTTACCAGCTTGAGTACATTTGCTATTTGACACAGAGGAATAAATCCGTGACCTGATTGTGGGCACGGGCTGAAGGCGGATTCTCTTGGAGCATTACCATCAGTTTGCTCAACAGCGCTGCTGACTTCTTGAAACTGTGCCACGGCATTCATGAGTGACTCAATCACGCCGGCAGGCCCAGTGAGCTCCAAGTGGCCTCAGCTTGAGAGTTTATAGCCTTTGCAAACAGAGAGCGTATTTCTTTGTTTCCTTTCAGAAACTGAAGAGTGATTCATTTTCAGTAAACAAAGACAGGATTACTGAACCTGTTTACTAGGCTGGAATTCGGCTTCCTCTGAATTCAATTCCTTCAGTTCCTAGGAAAGACATTGCGCATTTCAAACAGTTTTCTTTCTTCTTTAATCTACTTTCTTTCTTCTTACACGGTAAAGAGATATAATTTAGCCTTCACTCAAATCCAAATGAGATGACTTTCAAAGGGCATTCAGGCCCTAATGTTTGTCCTTTGCGAGAACAAGCAACTGTGATTCTACCAAATTGAAATGCAGCTACCGTTGGCAGCCAGAGATGTTTCTGCTGTTGAAATGCAAAGGAAAATTTTACTTTACAGCTGCACTGTGTCACCCCTGACATTGACTGGTCCTGTGGTCACCAGAGGGGGGGGACCATGAAAGTATCTTACTTGTCTGCTCAGTATCTTTGGCGGTCACACAACAATAAATTACCCAGCAGTCTGGCATGTTTCCTGTTAAATTCGACAGACCGAGCAGAGACTGGGTGAGAAGGTGTGCGGTGTTTCATGTTCCTGCTTTCCCTAGACTAGCCTTCCATCACAGCAACTGCGTTGAGTAGGGCTCGTATTGTGTCGGCTGTGAAGTCAGCTCCAAGACATCAGCACTACGCTGATTGCTTCAGCAAATCTGAAATATTTTTAGCTGTGGACAAAAGGTTCTGTTTCATTACACTGAATTCTAGAGTAAAACCATGGGAATGTAATCACTTTCTCAGAGTTTCATCATTTGTATGGCCCCAGAAAATCAGGTATAACTTCCAAGAATTATCCCCAACGGCCCAAAGTAAGCAGTTTCCGAGTCAATGGGAATCGCAGAGGCAGCTGATACTCACCTATGCCCTTGTTTATTAAAAGGGGTAACAGATAGCCAGTTTTTGACATGAAGCTTCTTATTTTCAAAAGAATGTCAGAAATAGCTTAGCTAATGTACCATAAAAGTTAAATTCATATTTTGATAATGAACATAAGAGGCATATTAACAAATGAACTTATTGTTTTATATGTCAAAAAGTGAAAGCTTTATTTCCCCATTTTCCCCCCTGTGATATATACAAGCTTGGCAGCAACTTAGAAAAATTATTTTTGACTAAATATTTTTAGTCACATGTCACCTGTTGAAGGCTATCTCCTGGAGTTGAGACATATCCTTAGTAGAGGAAGAAGTATTTTACCTGTGGTTCTGGATTTTTAAACCACTAACTTCATTAGATTAACAGAGTGAATGTGGGGATTAAAAGTCTTTATTTTCACATCAGGTATTTTCATTTACTGACAGAATGTCCAATTTCATTACACTGAATAATGGAATAGCTTGGTAGCCAGTAAATAAAAATGGGTTAGACATGCTTTTCCTTCCTCCTAGCAAGACCTCTGTGCTCTGAAAATAGACACGAAGTGAGGTGGCTTTTATTTCTCATTATTTAATTAGGACTCGGTATCTTGACTTTTACCATGTTTCAAAATCGCATGCTTTGATGAATTAACCCATGCACCTTACTTTCTTTTTTTTTCAGTGAAATTTTTTAAGCTCATTTTTTGTATGTACCTGCTTATGTAAACATAACTTCTCAAAGTAGCTGGAATATATGCTTCCCTGACAAGAAGCAAAATTGAAGTGTGTTGAACCACTGCAGCCATCCACAGAAACACACTTCATTATTACCTACTGCATACTCACCTACCTAAATGTATCAAATTAGTTCTCATAGAAATAAAGTAAATTTAGTACATTTTATAATTTCTTTCTTTTTCTTTTTTTTCCAGAACAACTGGTTACATTATGCTTTTATTTTATTTTATTTTGGTCCAGTGGTTTGGCTTTATGTTTTAAAAAATTTATTGGGGTGACATTGGCTAATGTTTTTTAAAAATTGTTTTCATTCGTTTGTTTTCATGTTATTAAAAATATAAAGAGATCAGGCCAGTTTTATAGGAAGGAATTGATTTCCCTTCTCTCTAAAGTAAAAATGATTATTACATAAGTAAAGGCATAAAGGTCAATATATCCTACACAAGTTAAGTGACAAACCAAAATAATGTGGGTGCGAGTAGACTAATCAAGAAGTACATAATGAGGACTTACTACGTTCCAAGCATTGAATGGGGATATACAGGTGAATATAACACAATATCTTCTTATTCCCTGTTCCTTTTCCCCTATTCTCCTCTCTAACTTTCCCTGCTGATAATCCTCCATGAGATCTCCATTTCTGTGATTCTGTTCCTGTTCTAGTTGTTTGCTTAGTTTATTTTCATTTTTGTGTTTTTTTTGGTTCAGTTGTTGATAGTTGTTTGTTCTCATTTTATTGTTCATAATTTTGATCTTCTATTTCTTAGAAAAGTCCCTTTAACATTTCACATAATAAGGGCTTGGTGATGATGAACTCCTTTAACTTGAGCTTATCTGGGAAGCACTTTATCTGCCCTTCCATTCTAAATGATAGCTTTGCTGGATAGAGTAATCTTGAAGGTAGGTCCTTGCCTTCCATGACTTGAAATACTTCTTTCCAACCCCTTCTTGCCTGTAAGGTTTCTTTTGAGAAATTATCTGAGAACCTTATGGGCACTCCTTTGTAGGTTACTGTCTCCTTTTCTCTTGCTGCTTTTAAGATTCTCTCCCTATCTTTAATCTTGGGTAATGTAATTATAGTGTGCCTGGGTGTGTGCTTCCTTGGGCCTTGCTTCTCATGGGACTCTCTAGGCTTCCTGGACTTTCTAGAAGTCTATTTCCTTTTCCAGATTGGGGAAGTTCTCCTTCATTATTTTTTCAAATAAGTTTTCAATTTCTTGTTCTTCCTCTCCTCATTTTTTTGAATTCTTGTTTCTTCATTCTGTTCTGGTTGAATGTTTATTTCTTCTTTCTGGTCCAAATCATTGATTTGAATTCCAGTTTCCTTCTCTTTACTGTTGGTTCCTTGTATATTTTCATTTTTAAACATTTATTTATTTATTTGAGAGAGAGGAGAAGGGAGGGAGAAAGAGAGGAGAGAAACATCAATGTGCAGTTGCCTCTCTTGTGCCCCAGGTGGAGACCTGGCCCACAACTCAGGCATGTGCCCTGTCTGGGAATCTAACCAGCGACCCTTTGGTTCACAGGCTGTCACTAAATCCACTGAGTCATACCAGCCAGGGCCCTGTATATTTTTCTTTTTTTAAAAATTTTTTAACCCCTTGTCACACCACCAATTGAAGCGAAACAACACGACATGTTGCCACTTCACCCAAAAGCGGTGTTTTTACTTTGCCCTTTCTTGATGGCTCAGTGGGTCATTAGCAAAAGGCCCAATGAGTGCTTTTCAAAGGGGTATTTTTCTTTATTTCACTTTGCATAGCCTTTAATTTTTGCTATATTTTGTAACCACTCTCAACCATTTCTGTGTGCGTTGTGATTACCAGTGTTTTGAGCTCTGCAGCTGATAGGTTGGCTGTCTCTTCATTGCTTAGCTCTCTTTCTGGAGCTTTGATCTAATTCTTTCATTTGGGCCATGTTTCTTTATCTTGGTGCACCTGCTGTGTTGTAAGGAGCAAAGCCTTAGGCATTTACCAGGGCCAGGCAGGCCATGTTGTTACACTGTGGTGCTCTATGTGGGGGAGAGGTCTAAGAGGGAACAACGCCACTTGCTCGGCTCTTGGCTGGCTTTCAGTCCCTTCCCCCACTACCCACAAACAAATTGGGCCCTTCTGGTACTGATTCTTGGGTAGGTGGGTTTGTGTATGTTCTAGGACCCTGTGGGTCTTTCCAATGAACTCTCTTATGAGACTCAGAGTTTCTCCCGCTGTTGTAACTCCCACAGGTTTTTAAAGCCAGAAGTTTTGAGGCTTTCTTTTCCTGTGCTGAACTCTGGGTTGCATGGTCTGTCTCTCTCCCCAGTTGTTCCTCCCCATTTATCCGCACGCAAATGTAGGACTGTCCACTCTGCCAGCTGCTGCCTTGTCTTCTCTGCCCCGGGTGCCCATCTCTGCTTCTCCTACCAATCTGAGTGAATGTGTCTTCTTTAACTCCTTGGTTGTCAAACTTCTATACAGTTCAATTTTCTGGCAGTTTTTGTTATTTTTAATTTTTATGTTTGCTGTTGTTCTTTTGGTTGTGTGAGGAGGCTAGATGTATCTACCTATGCTTCCATCTTGGCCAGAAGTCTCATGTCAATTTAATTATTAGACCAGCTGGAAGAACCTATGAAGATGGAGGAAAACTTTTTCTCTTTGATATAGGTCACTTTGTTCTAATCAATTCCTTTTTTGGCCTTAAGTTGGCTACCGTTGATCTCTGCTGTATGTATGTAAAATCTTGACATAAACTTAGATTAATATTACTAGTTGGTATGATGAGAAAAAAATGATATGCTCATATCTTAAACATTTTGTTTGATCACCATGCATATAATACTTATTTGCCAGTCTTTTGATTTAGAATCAAGACCATTTGTTTTAGTTTTTTTTTTTCCTTTTTGGAATACTCACCTTAATAATGCATGTCCTGTGTTTTTAAATTCAATTTCCTTATTGACATTTGTGGAACAATTTGAGGAAAGAATTCTTCTAGATCTTTATAAAATTTCTCTGATCATTTGTAATTATCTTATTAGATATAATCAAACAGAAATATTTTGGGGAGGTTCTTTATTGAGTCTCTCTAAACCTTCCACTTAATTTTTATATAACAAAATATTTATTTCCTATTAAGATTTTATAAATTTGCCAAACGTTTAATTAAATTGTTCAAATATAATAACAAATGACTGGCAAACAGGTATGGAACAAATCCTTGGACACATGATAGGAACAGAACTCAACTGGTGGGGAACACGCAATGGGCATATTAGAGACAACCTGACAGCTGGGAGTATTGAATCTGCTGAGAGCTAACACTGTAGTGGCAGTGGTGTTGCAATGCATATGCGAATCAGATCGGCGTCTTGTACACCTTAAACTTACACAATGTCATAGGTCAATTGTACCTCGGTAAAGCTAGGTTTAAAAGAAGGACATAATGGATTATTTTGGAATGAGATAATGTTTCTTTTGGAAGCATTAATATCCACCATACTGAAGTAGTGGTTAAATGAGTATAATTTTGGTTCAGCAAACATGTAGTTGGCACTTCTGGTATAATTGTCTTTATTGCTAAATGCAGGGGATACACAGATGAATCAGAAATGGTTTGAGTCTACATGAAACTCACAGTATAGACAGGGAAGTAGTTACTTAAGCACCCAAGCAAAATGTGACATTAGAAGGTCAGATATAGCCTGTTGCTTTGAGTTGCCCACACATTAGTTCTTTTTGAAACAGGATGAGCTAGCTAGATTATAGGCTGAGACAGTTGGTGACTCAGTGCCAGAGTGATGGCGACAGCTAGTGGGTGCTCCAGAAGGGAAAGATGTGGGATGCCTTCTGCTGAAGGTCTCAGGACACTAACCCTGAAGGGCATTCATTTATTCATTCGTGATTTATCTGTATACTGTATACTACTTGTGCCAGATGGTGTACATTGAGGTTATAAGGGCGAATGACACAAGTTTTTTGTCTTCTGAGACCCATTGGGAATGTGTGAATGTGTGGGGCAGGCAGCAAATACATGAATGTATAAGTGAGCAGACATGTATGCTGCTAAAAAAGAAAACCAGGATAACAAATGGGACTAATGTTTGGGGAAGGCTGCTCTATGGAGATGAAATCTCAGCTAAATGGGGAGAGGGAGTTGCTCATGTGAAGATCTGGGGAGAAGTGTTCCAGGTAGAGGGGTCAACTACTGCAAAAGCCCCCAAACAGCACTAATCTTAGCATGCTAGGGGGGTCAGAAAGGCAGTGGTGACTTTAGGAGACGGCTGGTTTCCATTTCTGCAGGTCTAATACAGAGAATTAGCAAATTTCTCCACTGTGTATATCTAGAGGGCAACCATGACCCTTTCCAGGTTCCTCTGGGAGCCCTGATTTCTGGGCAGTCACATTAATGGGTGAGGTTCAACTTACAGCATTAAATTCATTTTATCGGGCCTCCGAGAAGCTTCTTCAGGTAGGCATATTCTTTTGCTTCTGCCATTCCTCAGGCTGCACTTTGATGCAAGCCAATTTTCAGAATAATATAGAGGAAACTGTAAGCTCAAATAGGAAACTTCGACTCTATCATTTTATTCTCCCATTTTATATCTTTCTTTTCTGCCCAGGCTCTGTTCTGACAAGCCAAGGCTTTTTGGCAAATCAGCTGAAAAGTACATTTAAAAGATGAATATGATTGTAGGGATGCAGTCTACTAGGATTACTGTATTAGAGAACTTGTTTAGACAAAACCTATTTTCTTACTCTTACAACTGACAGAACTGTAGGAAAATCAGTCATGTTTGAAAGCAAAGTATAGTAAAGTGCTATGTTGTACCGTTGGTTCTATCAAAGAGAAAATAAACAAACCAACCATAAGCAACTATGTATTGTTGAAAATGATAGGTCAGAAGTTTATTTAAAAAGGAGAAAATCCTAAAATCAGACTGATAGCTTGATTCCAAAGCTTGATGATAAATGTGAAATAAAAGCTTTATAAAAGAATAACATGTCATGATTTTCAAATCTTGACTTTGTGTGTGATCAGGTCAATATATCAACAAACATAGTTTGGGGAAAAAATAGCACATTGATATCTCAAGGGTAGAAGTGAGACTAACCTACATTTTTAACTTACATGTTAATCTCTAATTGGAGGACTTGATCTAGGTGTTAATGTTCTTGATGGTTTAAAAACAAAACAAATAAATTAGTCATCAGAAGTTATCTTAGCAAATATGGAAACATTGACAGTGGATTGAGCTGATAATTTGGAAAGATTTAATAAAAACTATATTCAGGGTGACCATGTAATCCAGAGTGCCCTGGAAAGTCTCACTTCACACCTGTTGTCCCAAAATAATTATAAACAGTAGTTTCCTTTCACTCTTGAAAGTGTTTTCCTAGCTAGAGTAGATTCTGAAAGTAACATTTCTCCCCATGATGAAATCTGTCTACCAACTGTACTTTTCACTATAATTTCAGTATCTGCTTTGTCAATTCATGTAAATTTTTCTAAAAGTGAAATATCAGATATTTTTCCAGTCACTAAATTATAAAAAATAATAAAAAACAATTATATCCTTCAAATGCCTCAGAGTAAAAGTGGGGACCCAGAAATACCTGGAATTATCTTCTGGAGGGTGGAACCCCTGTAGTACAGGCTCCCCCCACTAGCTGAGTGTTCTAGGAACCCATCTGTATCATGTACCAGGTGGTGGTGTTGTGAGAGGCTGTGTTCAGCTTCAGTGATTTTTTTGAAGACTCTTTTTAAAAAAATATATTTTATTGATTATGCTATTACAGCTGTCCCATTTTTTTCTCCTCTTTATTCCCCTCTGCTCTGCACCATCCCTCCCACAAGCATTCTCCCTCACTTAGTTCATGTCCATCAGTCATACATATAAGTTTTTTGGCTTCTCCATTTCCTATACTATTCTTAACCTTCCGCTGTTTATTTTGCTCCTACCATTTATGCTTCTTATTTCCTGTACCTTTCCCCCCATTCTCCTCCCTCCCTCTCCCTGCTGATAACCCTCCATGAGATCTCCATTTCTGTGATTCTGTTCCTGTTCTAGTTGTTTGCTTAGTTTGTTTTTGTTTTTGTGTTTTTTAGTTTCAGTTGTTGATAGTTGTGAGTTTATTGTCATTTTACTGTTCATAGTTTTGATTTTCTTCTTTTTTTAGATAAGTCCCTTTAACATTTCATATAATAAATGCTTGGTAATGATAATCTCCTTTAACTTGATCTTATCTGGGAAGCACTTTATCTGCCCTTCCATTCTAAATAATAGCTTTGCTGGATAGAGTAATCTTGAAGGTAGGTCCTTGCCTTCCATGACTTGGAATACTTCTCTCCAGCCCCTTCTTGCTTGTAAGGTTTCTTTTGAGAAATTATCTGAGAGCCTTATGGGCACTCCTTTGTAGGTTACTGTCTCCTTTTCTCTTGCTGCTTTTAAGATTCTCTACTTATTTTTAATCTTGGGTAATGTAATTATGGTGTGCTTTGGTGTGTACTTCCTTGGATCCAACTTCCACGGGACTCTCTGGGCTTCCTGGACTTTCTAGAAGTCTATTTCCTTTTCCAGATTGAGGAAGTTCTCCTTCATTATTTTTTCAAATAAGTTTTCAATTTCTTGCTCTTCTTTTTCTCTTTCTGGCACCCCTATGATTCAGATATTGAAATGTTTAAAGTTGTCCCACAGGTTCCTCAGCCTCTCCTCATTTTTTTGAATTCTTGTTTCTTCATTCTGTTCTGGTTGAATGTTTATTTCTTCCTTCTGCTCCAAATTGTTGATTTGAGTCCTGGTTTTCCTCCCTTCACTATTGGTTCCCTGTACATTTTCCTTTATTTCACTTTGCATAGCCTTCACTTTTTCCTCTATTTTGCGACTATACTCAACCATTTCTGTGAGCATCCTGATTACTAGTGTTTTGAACTCTGCATCTGATAGGTTGCCTATCTCTTCATCATTTAGTTCTATTTGGGGGGCTTTGATCTGTTGTTTCATTTGGACATATTTCTTTGTCTTAGCATGCCTGTTACATTGTAAGGGGTGGAGCCTTAGATATTTGCCAGGGTGGGGAAATCTCTTTGCTGAGTTGCGGTGCTGTATGTGGGGAAAGGGTTTGAGAGGGAACGATGCTGCTTGCTTGGCTTTCGGCTGGCCTTCAGTCTTTCCTCCTGCTGGAACCCAGGTTTTTGCTGTCTCTCTTGTTCCCCAGTTGTTCCTCCTAGTTTATTTGTGCAAATGTGGGACTGCCCAGTCAGTCAGCCACTGTCTTGCTCGTCCTGGTCCTCCATCCCCTGCCTTGCTGTGTATGCTCTCTGTCCCAGCTGCCTATCTCCATCCCTCCTACCGGTCTGGATGAATGTTTCCTCTTTAACTCCTTAGTTATCGGACTTCCATGTAGTTCAGTTTTCTGACAGTTCTGGTTATTTTTTTGTTTTTAAATTTGTTGTTGTCCTTCTTTTGGTTGTGAGAGGAGGCAAAGTGTATCTACCTATAACTCCATCTTGGCCAGAAGTCCTGAAGTCTCTTTCAATGGCATTTGCCTATTTCATGATGGGTGATTTATGAGCACACCTGCCCACATTATGTGGAGTGTTCAGCAGTTGACCAAAAATGGCATGGCCCTCTCTCCACATCCTCTCTATTCACCCGATATCGCTCTCAAGTGACTCTTTTTGTTTCCCTGGATAAAAAAAGTCCTCAAAGGGAAATGTTTACCGGTGTGGAAGAAGTGAAACAAAAAATGAGAGAAGCACTAAAAGGCATCAAAATCAATGAGTCCAAAAACTATTTGAGCAGTAGAAAAAAATCTCAATAGGTGTATTGCATCCAATGGAGAATACTTTGAAGGTGACTGAAGTTTAAACATGTAAGAATAAATACACAATTTTTATAGATAAATTCCATTCTTTTGGGGGTTATCCATATATATAAGGATCAGTGTTGGCTGAACATAAATTATCTTTTCTCAATTCAGTACAATGAGAATTAGTGAGAACATGCCATATGTTAAGCACTGACTAGGTCCCAAAGGAAAGAAAGATAAGCAAGAAAAGGTCTCTATCTCTAAGAAGGAGTCATGTTGGTGAATCTGTTTGCTTCTACCTTTAATCTGATTAAAAGACTCTAGCGGTTCAGTGGCTTCTCATTTCATTAGAATAAAATCTGAGCACCTAACCCTGGTCTCAAAGCCCTGATAGGGTCCCTGCTTGTGTCTGTGACCTTGTTTCACATTCCTTTTCCTCTGGTTCACTAAGTACCAGACACACTGGCCTTTTTCCTGTTCTTTCATGTTTCAGTCTTGTCCCCGCCTCAGAGTCTTTGCATTCACCATTTCCTCTATGTATAAATCTCTTCCTCCATCATCCTGTGGTTGGCTCCCTTTTGTGTCTGGCTGAAATGTGACCTCTTTCAAGAGGCTTTTCCTGACTATTATCTTCCACCCTCTGCCCCATTTTATCTTGGTTTATTTTCTTCATAACCTTGGTCATGCTCAGAAAGTAATTTTAAAGTGTGTGCTACTTTTTTTTTTTGGCTATCTTCTCATGATAAAAATGTAAGCAGACTCTTGTGTGTTTGGTGCCCCTAAATCCTTGTACCTAGAACAGTGTCTGGTACATAGTAGGTGCTCATAAATAAGTTTGAATGAACAAATAAGTAAACTTTACAATTCTTTCCTTGGGTTTATGCTAATTTCTCACAATTCAGCAAATAGTCTTAAAAGCCTTTTTCTAGCTTTTTGCCTTTGTCTTTTCACATGATTCATTTTTACACTAATAGTCCTTGAGCCTCTCATTCTCAGTCTATTCTCTGGACAAAAGAGTCATTTTATGTAGCCTGTACCAATACACACCAATGTTGACTTATGGAATTCACACAGGTATAGCGCTGCCCTGGTTGTTGCCTCTGTGCCTCCCTGCTCTAATAAAATACAAACTTGAGGAGAGTTTTAGTTATTTCTCTTGCCTCTTTTTATATCTGGGGAATGAATACCAATCCATTTCAGTCTGGAGGGACCAGTGAGAAATTCATGGCCTGAGCCCGGTGGTTGTGAGGCTGTGCTTTGGATTAGATGATGATACTCCTAGTCCAATGTAAACAGGATATGAACTTTGAATATTTATTCTTGTAATGGTGACAGTTTGTTTCCTTTGGAAGCAAGTCAGTTGATGCAGGTGAGAGATGCCCCATCTGTCCTCAGTTCAAACTCAGTTGGTCAGTGAGGGGATCAAGCTTGCAATATCAGCTGCATTATCCTTGTACTTCAACCAAGGACAATGGCCAGCCAGAACAACTTATTTGAATTATGCATAGGCTTTCCTATTTGTTCCTTTATATGGAATAACCTTATATTTCCTATAAAATCAACAAGTCAACTCATCAATGAAATGCTGTGGAATTGATTAGGGATAAAAAGAAATGCAATGATTCAAATGTGCCAAACACAGGCAGTGTTTTGAATGACAGTGCTGTGCTTTCTCATATGTTTTCTCAGCAATGCTGTGAGATAGGGAAAGCAGGATCAATACATTTCTAAGTGGAGCTTAAAGAGCTGAAGATGACAGGGCCAAAAAATGCCAAAGCAAGAGCTGATCTCAGTTCTTCCGAGGCGAGTCCATTGTAGTCCCATTATATCATCCTTTCTTCATCTTTTCCACCCTGTATTATATTTGACTTATGAATATCACTTTATTTTAAGCTAATCATTTTTTTTGTGAATGAAACCAATATAGCAAATTTTACTTTGTGTCACATTTTATGCATAATTTGTGTAGAGTTTACTGGCAGCCAATCACATTTGAAGTAAATGCAAGGAGTGCTAGTTGTGTCTTCATATCAGTAGGTGTCAACATGGGATTAACGTGCAAGGGATTTTATTGGGTAAAATGCCTATGAGGAGTAAAGGAAGAAGGAGGAAGAGCAAGCAGGGAGAGCAGAAGTGCACAGATCTGATATCTGTGAAGGAGAGAAAGTGGGAAAGATTGGGTAGGAAGAGCCTCAGACCACAGCACGATTCTGAGAAATATTTGGCCAGGACAGTGAGGGGTCCCTTTATCTTTTAGAGTAGAGGTTGGCATATGATGGTCCATGGGACAAAACTGGTCTGCCACCTGGTATTGTAAGTAAAATTTAATTAAAATACAGTCACACCCATTCATTTACACATTATCGATGGTTACTTTTGTGGTAAAATGGCAGAGGTGAGTAGTGGTAACAGTAAATATATAGCTGAACAATTTTAGATATTTATTATTTGACTCTTTACAGAAAAACATTTACTGACCCTTGTTTTAAAGTAATCCCAAGTTAGGTAGGAATGACCCATTCTGGTCTACCCATCATGTGCACTTACTGGCTGAGAGTAGTCCTAGGAAAATGTGGTCTCACAGCAAATGCTACTGTGGGTACACTCCAAGTGTGGTAACTGGAGATTTTTAATGAGCTACATTCCTCATAGCATGTTCTTTTAAAGGAAGACTTGTGTGGGACACCTCCATGGTTGCCACACCAGGACATCTTATGTAGCTATTGATAAAATAATTTGATTGGAAATAGGATCTCCAAAGCATTGTATTTGAAATGGAAATAGAGAGCATGCATGGATGCAAATCCTAAAGTATTTACTATCTGGATTTTTTTCCCAAAAAAATTTTCCATCCCTGGTCCAGATAAAAAGTATTATTTATCATACAAGGGAAGTAAATTTTTTTCTTATAAATGAATAACTAAAAGTATGTATAATAAAGTAATTTCTTATAAGACTGCATAGCAAAAATTAATTTCCTGGGATTTGACTTGATCAACTCTGTCTTGGTTGATAAAGCCGAGTTGCTGAGCGAGGCACAGGGTGGCATCGGAAGAAACACTGGGTGGACCTTGTCCAGCAGTGGATACTTCACCTTTATGACTTCAGTGCATCATGTTGCCTCTGGGTTTTAGCAATCCCATTTGTAAAAAATAAGGTTTAGACTAGAGAACTGTCAATGCCTTCTACTTCTAGCTGCAACAAGAGTGTAATAGAAAGAAATACTAATTAAAGAAGTGGGCCTGAGCCAGCAGCTGGGCCTTTGGTGGACTAACTTGAGAAAGATGATCCAGTGTGGACTGGAGGTATTCTCGACTCAGAGTGGGAGGACATCATGGCAAAGAGAGATTTGGAATCTTCCAACAACACAAATTGTTCCCTGTTTTATTTCAGAATAAGGTTCCATTTCCATGATGATGGGGTCCATCATGTGGGAACATTCAACCAAGCAGACTCTGACGGCACCTCCTCACAGAGCCTGGCTGGTGGTTGCGTCAGGTCCTTTGTGCTGGGACTCAGGGAGAGGCTTCTCTTCCTGCTTACAAGGTCTGCTCCAACCCCGTGGATGAGAAAGTGAGAGGAGCATGTGCTTATTACCTGTGTGTGTGCTGTGCGTGTGTGCTGTGCGTGTGCGCGCGTGAAGCATGTGTGCATGCGTGTGAGTGGGAGGAGTTAAACACCAAGGCAGCTCTGGGGAATACACTGTCTATATGAGACTCAGACACTGAAAGTTTTGTTTTGTGTAATAAAGATTTTACTTGTTTGAACTTCTAATATAGCTCTGTTATAACAGTGTTAATATCAAATCCTAGGTATTCCTTAGGAGGGCTGGGAGGGACTCCTTAGAAAGGGAAATGGTTCCTCCAGGAATATTACATGCAGGGTTGCTTGGACATAGAACATAAAAACACAGGATGCTTAGTTAACTTTGAATTCAGATAATGCTTTCTTATATGTATGTCCATTGCAATATTTGTATTTGATTTGGAACCCTAATTGAATGCGACCTATTTCCTGGAAGAGTTAATGAACAGAGTAGATTTTGGTGCTATGCAAAAGAGTTGAAAAGATGGGTGGGCCAGAAAAGAGGGGTAGCCTTGGTCATTCTAATGCCTGTCTTTACTATCTTTTCATTCTCCAGCAAAGAAAATGGTATATCTTAAAAGTGATAAAGTAAGAAATAAAGCTTTAACTCTATCCTTAGAATAATTAAAGCTCATTAGAGGAATCCACTAGAAAGTTAATTCCAACTGTAACTGCAGAGCTGACCCAGAACCATATCAAACACTGTGACAATTTTTTCAAGTCACAGTACTAGTGAGATGGAAAGCTGAATTATGGTTGAGCTAAGAGCGTATTCAGTCATTTTATGGGAAAATAAACTATTCTGGAAATGTAAACATCTTTTCTGGGAGGGCTATTTCTGAATGCCATTGAACTCACAAAATGTGAAATTTTTTAGTTGATTCAAAGCAACAATGAGAAATATCACCCTTAGACCCTTCTTCAGCCGGTAAATAGGAACAGATAATACTGTCACTTGGAGGAGCTTGGGATTCTGGAAGGCTTTCCTTTACCTGTTAATGAAGGCCACAGTGAGAAAGTAGAAAACTGTCCATCATGACTGTGCAGAATGACATTATAAACTTTCCCTTTAAATAAGTTTTTCTATTATTGTTCTTTGTAAGTTTGTGCTTGTGCCAGCATAATTTTGAAAAACCTCAAAATATCTGCTGCTGTAATTATAGGATTCCTCCTGTAATAAAATAAAATTTGATTTACAATGGTAGTAGAGAGTTGCTAGACCTGAAGAATCATCATGAACACATTATCAAAAATAGACCAATTTCGCTGAGTTTCATCATTTAAGTGGCACAAAGATTTTAACGCAAAGTTAACTTTCACAAGGTTAGAGCCTTCTGGCAAAGTTCCTAAACACTATAAAAATTTTTGAGATCTTTCGCTTCATTTCAACGCTACATTTCTCTTCTTTTTATCCAATAACTATTGTCCCAAGGCACTCTCTTCCTTTCCCCGTTCCTTATTTCTGTGTTGGCATGCAATTATCTTCATAATTGACCCACATGGTGCTTAGCATGAGGACTCTAATTTCTCATCATATATTGCTTTAAAAAATCATATTCAGAGCTCATCCTACCCTCTTTTCAACTTAATACCTGACTAGCTTTTTAGATAATGTTCAGGACATGTCTGTCTGTTTTATTGTGTGATTCTGCTCTCTTCCAGTCTCTATCACGGGCTGTGTTTGCTATCTGTTGCTGCATGACAAACTGTTCTAAGCATGGAGTACAACAACCATTTTTATTATGCTCACTGGTTTTTAGGGGCAGAAATTCAGGCGGGAAACAATGACCATACATAACAAGAAGAATACTGCACGTAACATACACTCATCTACAGTGGTTCAAACAAGCCAGGACTGACTTGTTTTAGAGATTAAAAAAAAGGTGGAGGTAGGTGGTTCTTAGCATTGATGTGCAGTGAATGAAATTCTTGTGGCCTTTGTTTTCTAGTTTCTTTTTCTATCTTTTTTTATTGACTTTATTGGGGGTGACACTGGTTAACAAAATTATGCAGGTTTCAGGTGCATGATTCTACAACACATCATCTATGCAGTGTATCGTGTTCACCCTCCCAAGTCAAGTAACTTTCCATCATCATTTGTCCCCTATACCTTCCTCTACCTCCCCCTACCCCTCCCTCCCAGCAATCACCACACTGTTGTCTGTGTCCATGAGTTTTTTTCCTTTTTGTTCAACTCTTCCACCCTCCCTTCAAGGTCCCTCCCCCAACCTCCACCGTCAACAGCTGGCAGTCTGCTCTCCATCTATGAGTCTGTCTCCATTTTGCTTGTAACTTCATGTTTTTCATTAGATTCCACATGTGAGTGAATCATATGGTACTTGTCTTTTTTGGACTGGCTTATTTTCTTTTGGTCTTTTTTTTATGTTTATTGTCTTATGACCACAAAATGGCTTCTGTGGCTCCAGACATCATGTCTACACTCCAACAATCTATGTATGGCCATCTTCTTGGTTTATCTCAGGTTTACTTGCATAAAAGTACTCTAATTTAGCAATGAAAGTCATTGATGCTCTGCTTCCTGCTTTGCATGACCTGTCCCTCTGGCATTCCTAATGATGGCTGTCCAACTTTGCCACTTTCAGGGTAGAGAATTCCCCACTTTTAAAGAGGCCTCTAACAATTTTGGTCCACTCTCATTATTAGATAATTCATTCCTATGCTGATCCAAAATTTGCTTCTTTGTAACTTCCATACTGTGGTCTTAGTTTTGTCCTCTAAGATAATCTAAACTAGTCTTATTTATTTTGTCCCTTTAAATATTTGAGGACAGTTTTTAAAATTTCTCCTTAGTCTTATCTTCTGCCAACTAAAGACTTGGTTCCTTCAACTAACTTATTTTTCAAAAACTATGATTTCTGTACCTGTGACTGTGCCGGGCATTCTTTCACAGACATAATACTGGCTTACAGGTTTGTCTCTCCCATGTCCCTGCTCCCTGAGGTCAAGGACTGTGTTCCTTGTTTACCACTGTGTCACCTGGCCTGACATGATCCATGATAGAATCATAGGCATATTCTAGGCACTCAGTAAACACATATTGAATTAATAAGATTAGAAAGTATGATACCTGGGAATAATTTTACAGTGGCTATTGATGGACAATTTCACTATTCTTTCTTAAGCTTTCTTACATTTCCCAAATTGCTTACAATGGGAATATATTGCTTTTATACTCTGAAAAGAAAAACAACAACTCAACTTTACTTTTTAACATGTTGTACAAGACTGGATATATTTTAAATATGATTGACTAATGCAGACCCTTGTGAGATTAGTACTTTTTTGAATATCTGCTGTAGTATTTTTGTTGTAGCCCAGTGTTGCAGTTACCTTTTCAATGTAACTTATTCAGAACATTTGTTCTGTGTCTCTTTTGTGCACAGCACCCTGACAGGGCATTTGTAGTTTGCTCTGCCGCTCTCTCGAATTGAGCCAACAGTTGTCGTACCTCTAGGTGCTTTCCACAAGAGGGGAGGTGGAGAGAGTGAGGAGAAGGCAATCATCCTTGTTGCTCAAGCTATCCTCATCCTGTGTTTGACCTTTGAAGTGAAATTTTAAACTTGTGTGCGGATTTCAAATTTCTGTGAAAATGAAACATAATAGTTTCTGTTCATCACTTTAGCTTGAGGCACCTTTTTGGGGCCCTTGTCTCGTAATTAAACACATTTGCTATCTCTTAGAGTTTCATGATAGTCTATATTTCAATATAGACCATTTTCGTATATAATATTCCCTTATATTATTCCTTCACCTACCTACCAGAATAAAAAATATGGTACGTAAAATGTGGAAAGAAAATATTAAGTGACCTAAAATTTTTCGGCAAGGTGATGATGGGTTGAAAGTAATACTAATGATGCAAGCCTGTGCCTAAACAAATGTCACAGTAACAGCCCCACTCCTTCCATGGCATGTCTGACAGCCATATTAAGAACTAAACCATTATGGTTTGATTAGATCTGGCCTGCAGTCACAATGCTCTCATTAAAAATTCTTGCTCATTAAGACTTTCACTTGCAGGAAGATGAAGTAGATGTAATTTCCCTCTTTTTCCTTTTAACTACAATTAAGAATCCTGCACATTACATATAAAACAAAGATAAGGCAGAAAGTTTGAGGAAATAAGATAGACTGGCTAGGGACCTGGGGACCCAAAGAAGTGGTGAGTGCCCTAGGTTTTGTTTTGACCCCCTATGGCCATGACTTGGGAGACTGGCAACCTGGAATTGCCAACGGGTACAGATAAACAAAGGCCCTAACATCAGCCTGTACTCTCCAGCCAAAAGATCAGGAAAGGGGCAACCTAGTAAGACAGAAAGCTTTTGAACAGTAACTGTTCAACTTCAGCCAAACAACACTGTGGCCCCATCTTCACCCGCAGAAATAAAAGGCTAAGTGGAGAGCCTAACTTCATGAGATGTAATGAGGAACCAAATGACTCTGCCGGGTAGTGTTGGGGAGGCTGACTAGGGAGCGGGGACTTCCACTTACCTGGAATTACTGAGGTGTCACTTGTTCTCCCCACTGGTGTGATGTCAGAGGAGGCCCGGTGGGGCATCAGCAGTTTCACCACTATGAACTGGTAACAAGGTCACCTACCTCCTTCCCCATGGTGTTGTGGAGTCCCATGGAAAGCAGTAAGGAGTCACTCTTACTTTTTCCAGCCAAGGAGATATCAATGCAGCCTTGTAGGGAGCCAGAACTCACATTTCTGACCAGCAGAAGCAAGGGCCATACCCCCTCTTCATGGTCAGTGGATTTTTCTCCGTGGTCGGTGGCAAACCTGGATTTCTCTCTTTACCTGGCAGTAACGAAGTGGCACATTTCATCCTCTTCACCGGGTTGGAACAGTGCCAGAGGAACTCAGATAAACAGAATGTATAACAGATCTAAAGTCTTGTGACAATATTACAAAGATTTAAGTTTCAATCCAAAAGCATTCATTATACCAAGAACCTGGAAGGTCTCAAACTGAATGAAGAAAGACAATCAATGCCAACACCAGGATGACACAGATGATCTAATTATCTGACAAGGATTTTAAAGCAGCATCACAAAAGTGCTTCAGCCAGCAATTATGAATATACTTGACACATGTAAAAAATAAAAAGTCTCAGAAAAAAGGAAAGCCTCAGCAGGAAATAGGAAATATAAAGAAGAACCAAATGAAACTTTTAGAACTGAAATGTACCATAATTGAAATAAAAAACTCAATGATGGGATCAAAGCAAAAAAAGTAAAGAAAACAAAGGAAAGAATCAGGGAACTTTAAGATAGAATGATGTAAGAAATTACTCAATCTGAACAATAGAGAAACAGAATTGAAAAGCCAGTCTCAAAGACCCATGAAACTATAACAAACTATCTAACATTCATATCATGAGACTCATAGGAAGAGAAAAGAAAGAGGGTAGGTTGAAAAAGTACTCAAAGAAATGACTGAAAACTCAATTTTGACAAAAGATATACACCTACATAGGTTGAATAAGCCACATAAATTCTAAACAGGATAAACCCTAAAAAAATCCACACCAAAAGAAATCACAGTCAAGTTCCTGAACAGTCAAGACAAAAATATATTGGAAACAATGAGAGAAATGACACCTTTTCTACAGGGGAAAAACAATTTGAATGACAGATAATCTCTCATCAGAAACCATGGAAGTCAAAAAAAAACGTGGCACATTTGTCAGAGGCTGATAAAAAAAGACCTCTCAGTCCAGAATTCTGTATCCAGTGAAAATATCTTTCAGGAATAAAGGCGAAAGAAACCTCTGAGATGAAGCAAAACTAAGAGAGTTTGTTGCCATCAGATCTTTCCTACTTCAAATATGAGCGAATAGATTTTTTCACTAAATTATGACATTATCTTAAACTTTATTTTTATTGATGAAAAAATATAAAATTGTAAAATTATATGAAAATATTTTTACTTTCACCTCATGGTTTTAAATTTTATATTTTTGTATACGTGTTATAATATACATTATATGTTAATGTAGTTTATATATAAATAATTTAATAATAAACATACACAGGTGACATTCTCAAAATACTTAATGAGAGGAATTGTATAATAGGAATAGTTTGGAGGTGACAGTGCTAATTTACATTCTTTAGGCAGATTTAGAAAGCTATACATCTTACAATCCCTTGTATTTGCTTGGTGTCAGTTGTTATTTCTTCTTTAATCTCTGATTTTATTTATTTGGGTCCTTTCTATTTTTTCTTGATGAGTCTGGTTAAAGGTTTGTCAATTCTGTTCATCTTTTCAAAGAACCAGTTCTTGGATTCATTGATCTTTTTTATTATTTTTTTTAGACTCTATTTTGTTTATTTCTGCTCTGATCTTTATTATTTCCTTCCTTCTACTCACTTTGGGCTTTGTTTGCTATTCTTTTTCAAGTTCCTTTAGGTGTAAAGTTAGATTGTTTATTTGGGCTTTTTCTTGTTTTTCCTTTTTCTTTTTTTTTGAGATAAGCCTGTAATGCCATGGATCGCTCTCATAGGATTGCTTTCCCTGTGTCCCATGGATTTTGGATTATCATGACTTCACTTTCATTTCTTTCAAGGTATCTTTTGATTTCTTCCTTGGTCTCATTGTTGACCCATTCATTGTTTAATAACATGTTATTTAGCTTTCATGTCTTTGTGTGTTTTTCAGTGTTCTGCTGATTTCTAGTTTCATAGCATTGTGGTCAGAGAAGATTTAAATTTATTGAGACATGTTTTGTGTCCTAACATGTGGTCTATTCTAGAGAACAGTCCGTGTGCATTTGAAAAGTATGTATATTCTGTTGCTTTGAGGTGCAATGCTCTAAAGATATCAATTAAATCCATTTGATCTAGTGTGTTGTTTAAAGCCACTGGTTCCTTGTTGGTTTTGTGCCTGAAAAATCAATCCATTGAAGTAAATGGAGTGTTAAAATACCCAGCTATGACTGTATTTCTGTTGATTTCTCCTTTTATGTCCATCAAGATTTGCTTTACTTATTTAGGTGCTCCTATGTTGGGTGTAGAACAGCTATATGCCAACAAACTGGACAACCTGGATGAAATGGGTAAATTCCTAGAAACATATAATCTTCTAAAACCAAATCAGGAAAAATCAGAATATGAATAGACAGATTACACCTAGTGAAACTGAAGCAGTAATCAAAAAACTTCCAACAAACAAAGGCCCTGGACAGGATGGCTTGACAGGGGAATTTTACCAAATATTCCAAAAAGAACTAACACTTCTTCTCAAACTATTTTATAAAATTCAAGAGTAGGGAAGGCTCCAAACTTATTTTATGAGGCTAATGTTATCTTAATTCCAAAGCTAGATAAAGACACTACAAAGAAAGAAAATTATAGGCTAGCATCCCTGATGAACATAGATGCTAAAATCCTCAACAAAATATTAGCTAAGTGAATACAGCAATGCATCAAAAAAATCATACACCATGATCAAGTGGGAATTATTCCAGGAATGAAAGGTTGGGACAACATTTGCAAATCAATAAATGTGATTCACCACATAAACAAAATGAAGGATAAAAACCACATGATTATGTCAATAGATGCAGAAACAGCATTTGATAAAACCCAGCTTAACTTAACCCATTTATGATAAAAAATTCTCAGCAAAATGGGAATAAAGGGAACATACCTAAACATAATAAAGGCCATAACTCACTGCCAGCATCATACTCAATGGGCAAAATCTATAAGCATTCTCCTTAAGATTGGCAACAAGACAGGGATGTCCACTTTCAGCTCTCTTATTCAACACTGTACTAGAAGTCCTAGCCATAGCAGTCAGATAAGAAGAAGAAATACAAGGCATCCAAATTGCAGAGGAGGAAGTAAAACTGTCTTTATTTGCAGAGGACATGATACTGTACATAGAGAACCCCAAAGGTTCCACCAAGTAACAACTAGAATTGATAAATGAATTCAGCAAAGTAGCAGGATACAACATTAATATCCAGAAATCAGTTGCATTTTTACATGCCAATAACAAAGTAACAGAAAGGGAAATTAAGAAAACAATCCCATTCACAATTGCTTCAGAAAGAATAAAATACCTAGGGATAAATTTACCAAGGATGCAAAAGACCTGTACTCAGAAAATTGTAAGACACTGAAGAAAGAAACTGAAGAAGATACAAATACATGGAAGTACATACCATGTTCATGGATAGGAAGAATTAACATCATTAAAATGTCCATACTATCCAAAGTAATCTATAGATTCAATGCAACTCCTGTCAAGATTCTAATGATATATTTCAAAGACTAGAACAAATACTTCAAAAATTTATGTGGAACCACAAAAGGCCCTACATAGTCACAGTGATCCCGAGAAAGAAGAACAAAGTTGGAGGAATCATGCTAGCTAATATGAAATTATATTACAAGTCCATAGCAATCAAAACAGCATGGTACTGGTATAAAAAGAGACACATAGATCAATGGAACAGAATAAAGATCCCAGATATAAAATCATACCTTTATAGTTAATTAATATTTGACAGAGGAAGCAAGCTAACACAATGGGCTTAAGATAGTTTATTCAATATATGGTATTGGGAGAATTGGATAGATACATGCAGAAAAATAAAGCTAGACCACCTTCTTACACCACACACAAGAATATATTCAAATGGTTAAAGACTTAAATGTGAGACCCCAAACCATAAAAATCCTAGAAGAAAACATAGGCAGCAAAGTCTCAGACATTGCTCGTAGCAATTTTTAATTGGATATATCTCTCTACACAAGGGAAACAAAAAAGAAAAAATAAACAAAACTACATCAAACTAAAAAGTTTTTGCATAGCAAAGGAAATCATCAACAAAATAAAAAGACAACATACAGAATGGGAGAACATATTCGCCAATACATCTGATAAGTGGTTAATATCAAAAATTTATAAAGTACTTACAGAACTCAATACCAAGCCTGCAAAACCAAACAACTCAATTAAAAAATGGCCAAAGGAGCTGAATAGACACTTCTCCAAAGAGGACATACAGATGGCCAATAGATGCATGAAAAGATGCTCAATGTCACTAATCATCAGAGAGATGCATGTCAAAACCACAATGAGATACCATCTCGCATCTGGCTATCATCAATAAAGCAATAAATCAACAAATAACAAGTGCCTGTGAGGATGTGGAGAAAAGGGAACCCTTTTACACTTTTAGTGGGAATGCAGATTTGTGCAGCCACTGTGGAAAGCAGTATAGAGATATTAAAAAAAAATGGATCTGCCTTTTGACCCAGCAATCCCACTTTTGGGAATATATTAGAAGGAACCCAAAACACTGATTCAAAAGAGCATAAGCACCCCTATGTTCATTGCAGTGTTATTTACAATCAGCAGTTATAGAAGCAACCCAAATGTCCATCAACAGATGAATGGATAAAACAACTATGGGATATTTTCATAAAGGAATCCTACTTGACAGTCAAAAAGAAAATTTTACCTTTTGCAACAGTATGGATGGACCCGGGGAACATTATGTTAAACGAAATAAGCCAGTCAGAGAAAGACAAATACCATATGATTTCACTCATAATCTAATAAACAAACTAAACTAGTATGCAAAACAGAGAGAGACTCATTGATGGAGAGCAGATGACAGCTAGTAGGGGGTGTTAGGGGGTGGAGGGATTGAGCACAAAGGAAAAAGGACACATGGGCATGGACAACAGTGTGGTGATTGCTGAGGGGAGAGGAGTACTAAATGGTCATGGAAAAATAATATAATAAAGATTAAATTTTTAAAAAGTTTGAAAAAAAGAAAGCTATACATCTAGCCTTTTTATTTGTCCTTTTAGGGTGAAATGTACTACCTTTTGAAATATAGATACACTAAGGCTGAGGTTATTCCCAATCTTCTGCTCTTGTAATTCTCTCCAAGAAAAGGAAATGAAATTATTTGGCCCAATTACTCAGGGTATCCTGGCTTCTAGAGAATGCAAACTACCCTGTTAGTAACCCATTCTAGAATTTGGCTTTGTTTAACTGGATGACATCTGCCTGCTTTTCTTCTCTTGACACATCCATCTTTCCACACATTATCTTAAAGATGGCTAGCACCAGTGCTGCAGGAAATGTGCAAGCCCTTTCACTGCTTCCTCATTCTTCCTTTGGACCTAGAAATTTGACCTATTCAAGGGAACTTAGTGTCCTCCTAGTGTCTTCTCACTTCTTTATTATCAAATTTAGCTCATGTTTTTATCATATTTTACCAGGCTATTGCCAACAGTTTTCATAACCAACCATTTCTAATCAATTCTCTCGGCTTTAAAGTCCTTCACTGACTCCCTGTCATCTTTAGCATAAATTAAACCTCTTTGGCATGGTATACTCTTAATGACTGCCATCAATTACTGTTTACTGTGAATCAGACCCTGTTCTAGAACTAACTTCTTGCACATTAATAAATTATAGTAAGCCTATGAGGTAAGTTCTGTTATTATCTCTATTTTATGGATGAAGAAGAGGCAAAGAGAGGTTAAAATGCTTGCCCAAAGTCACACTATTGGTAATGATAGAACTTGAAATCAAACTCAGACGAGATTGTGATCGCATGTGTTCAGGGTGGTATGACCGTAGACAGAGACCCATGGAAGAAAGTGACAGCTATAAGAGGGGATAAGGGAGATGGGGACTGCTTGAAAGAAGGTGAAGGGATTAGTCAAAGAACATATGTAAAGGATCTATAGATACAGATAGCAGTGTGGGGATTGATTATGGAATTGGAGGGCAGGCTGGGTGGAGATGGGTGAAGGGGGAAAATTGGGACAACTGTAATAGCATAAATGATAAAAAAATAAATAAATTTAAAAATGTAATCAAACTCAAAAGGGGAGCTCCAGACAGTGGGCTGTTAAACACTATGCATATTGCCTCTAAAAGTCCTTTTTGATCTTATTTCTGTTTGTCTAATTTTCTGGCTCTAAGACTATATGCCAAAGCCAACTTGTTGAATAATAAAGACCAAAATTGTCAGAAATGCATTAAGCTGGGTCCAGGACAGTTTCCTGGGAAGGCAAAGGCAAGGGCAGAGAGGGTAGTAAGACATAAATCTGTAAAAATAGAGAATACAAAAGTGAAAAACCATTCCAGTCACATATGAATATTGACCATCTGAAATGTAAAACAGATGCAAAAATGATATGCATCCCAGCTGGCAAAGCCTTGGCAGAACTAAAACCTTTAATAGTGTCCTGATATTTTGGTGAATTGGTCATTTGGCAAGTTGATTTTTGGTGAATTGGTTTTCAGTGCCTATCTCTTAGCAAATTAATTTATGAAGATCAAATTTTTGGTGAATCGGTCTGTTTCCTCTTTTCCAGTGTCATCTCTCCCACCAACCCCATCGACTCTGAGATGGGGCTCAGGAGCACTTGTGAGACTGTATTGACTGTTTAATGCTAGTGCCAGCTGGTTGGTGCCCACCATACTGCTTGTTAAATACTATGATCATCACTCATACATACCAGTTCATCAAACTCTAGTCACACGTTTCTGTGCTGAGAATATTCACCCACTCACCTTGCCCACTTTCAATTAGCCATAATCGTGCTTTGGATAAACCTCATTGGCTGTGATACTGCCACTGCGCAGAGCTTCACCTTGCCCACTTGGTGAAGCCCATCTTCTGCTTTTCAAGCCCCAGCTCAGGCTCCTGATTCAGGGCTGCTATAGCACCTTTTGTTTCCTATAACATTACTGGACACATTGCATCGTAACTCTTTATTACTTGGTTTTCCTCCTTAGATTGTGAGATCAAATAGAGCTCTATTTCTTGGACATCTCTGCACTGTGTGCCTGTCATAGAGTAGTCTGCAAGAGATGAGTGAGTTCTAAACATCAAGAAACCTCAATCAATTTTCCATTCTTTGAAAATTGCATGTGCTTCTTGATGAATGAAACCAAGCCCGGCATTTTCTCTGATGTTTGTGAACACTATAACATCTTTCTACGTCAAGGAACAGATTATGAACTTTTTTTCTTTTTTTACTGTACAATATTTAAAAAATCCTTCTCCAGTAAAAAATAAGAAATAAAATTTCACAAAGGCAAAGGTAATTTTCCTAAAGTTTAGCACAAAGCGTAAAGCTGTGCTCAATAAATATTTATTGGATGCATTACAAGGGCTAGTATTCACAGCAAGGCATATATGAAAAGTGCTTTACTTGAATTTTCTCATTGAATATTCTCAGTAATGTAAGAGATACCTCTTCTTATTTTCTCTTTGGGATTCTACTATTCAATCGATTATATTGATGAGGAATCACTTTAGGGGGGTTAAGTAGGTTACCAACATCAGATGGCCAATGAATGGTAGAGCCAGGATTTGAATCCAGAGTACTCAATACCAGGAGCTGACTTTATCCTTCAATACTACCTTAGGTAATTGAATGATTAGAATAAACTTTAAATCATTTTGGATTGTGGCCTTCTTGGTACCATTTATGTACTACATGTCTGCTTATTTAATTTAAATCCTAACTTTTTTACTTTCAGAAATGAATTTGGTAAGTTCAAAAAATGACCAGAAGGCCAATGTGGCTACAGCTTTGGGAACAAAACAGAGACAAGACAGACATGAAGTGGGAGAGAAAAGTGGGGGCCAGGGCACACAGGGCTGTGGAGAAGTTTGGATTTTATGTAAGTGAAATAATTCACTGGAGGATTTTTACTTAATAGAATTTGAATTTAAATAGTTCCCCTGCTTTTGTAAACAATGCACTGTGCGGATGGGGTGAAGGCAGGGGAGGCTCAGGCAGTAGTTGGAGCAAGAGAAGAAGGAATTTAGACTGTGTCCACAGTGGCTGTGATGGAAGTGGATGGACTTAGAATACATTTTAGATGTAATGCCCTTAATAAATATTTATTGAGTTAAAGATTAAATAATAAGTATAAAACACTAACTACAGTTATTGGCATGTAGCAAATGCCCAGTAAATAAATGGTGTTTACTATCATAATTATCATTATCCCTCCACTTATGAGAGATGAAATCACAGTATTAACAGTCACGAATGATCGGCCTCCTACTGTGCATTTCTCCCTTGTTTCTTTAGCTCTCACTACTTACTCTACAGAAGCTAGTCCCCTAAAGTGACCTCCGAGCTGTCGATTTCAGTGTAATTTTCTTATTTTTCACTCCCTGATGCTTTTCTGAGCCTTTGACTTCCTGCCCCTCGAAATGCCTTGACACCTGGGATGATGTAGTCTCCTAATTCTTCTTGCACATCTCTTGGGGCTATTTCTGCGAAGCTCCTTTTCCCTCCTGCCCTCTCAGTGTAGAGGTTACTCAAGAATCTCATCTCCAGTCTCTCATTCTCATATGCCAGCGTCAGAGGACCAGATCCTCATCTTTGACCCTATTTCAAGGTTAGTTCTTCATTTCCAACTGATACCTTTTTCTTCCAAAGTTATGACTTAAAAACTAGAAGACGAGAGGGAACTTCATCTGTGCCCTTCAGTTTCCCATCATAGATTATATATTTGAAAATCTAGGGAGGTATACAAAACATAATTTATCAAGGATAAGGTTCTTATAGAGGACTAAATTTCTAATGAGGGAATTACAAAGAGTTTTGAATTTGGCTTGAAATTTCTATTCCTAAAATTAATCTTGTGTGTGCTTTTTTTGCTAGCCATATGATATTTATTTCTACATCTTGAATAATTTATGTACTACTGACCAGAATGATAAAATATTTCCCTTTAAGCATACATCTACATTTCTTAACTTAGCTCTCGATTCTAATTACTATACTCAATTTCTGTTTCTCGATAGGAAGAGAAATCCTACGTAGAACTGAACAACAGATAATGAACTCCATTAAGTAGGGCTGACTGAGTAGGGCTAACAAAGAAGATGTAAGCATAAATTGAACTTTATTTCTTGAGTTAGAAGTTTCATAAATTCTTAAATAGGCAAAAGTTTATCCACATATTTTGCAGGCCTTGAGGTGAGGGGTATACTCAACTGTCTTCCCTCCTTTTCTCTGTCACAATTCTCCTCCACTCTCAGGAGCTCTTTGTGTGTGACTCAGAGAAAAGACAAAGACATTTTCCTCCTGTTTGATTCTGGCACACATCTGTGTTCCAAACTATGTCTTTCTTAATTTAAGTTGAGTTGGGGGAAAGGAGAAAGAGAAGGGCAGGTTGGGTGGTGTTCCTTGTTTTCCTATATCCTACCTAGCACAGATAGGATACATACTACCCATACTCTCCCAGAACCATGGGAGAAAACCTCTGCTGTGTTTAAAAGGTCAGAAGATTCTCAGAGTATTTTTGAGAGACTCTTAGGAGATATAAAATACTGAGGTGTGCTGGGGAGAAGCAGGGACAAGGACAGAGATTTATATAGTTTACTCCTCAGATATCTGCTTTGGGCACACGTTGCAGGATCTAGGCTCTTGGCCTTAGTAGAAGAGGGTGTCAGGCAGTTTTTGGATTTCCCCATCCATGAACAGACTCCACAAAGTGGGGACCTGGGGAGTGGCCCCCAAGCACCTGGAACAGTGCATGACACATAATGTGCACTTAATAATGATTGAATAAATACATAAATGGGAAGAAATAGCTCTTTGTACATTGATTTTCAGAAACATCAAGGATGTCAGTGCTTACTGGTCCTGACTTGGTTGTTGTTGCAGTCATTAATCCAGAAATGATGGGGTTCAAAGGGACAAGCCTGCTCTTCTTCCTCTCATTGCACTGCCCTTTCTGATTGGATTTTCAAAATGCTCCACTGTGAGAATTCTTAGCTTCCAAAGTTCTCTATATTAGATTCTTCTATGAGAACAAATAACTTTTTAATGTTGCTTGTTTCTTTTTATCCTCATTTCCTATTCCTATCTCTCTACCCACTCTCCAGCATGTGACCATGTTCGTATTTGCTGTGATCCTTTTGCTTCTATGTTTTGTAAAGATTCTAGGTAGCATAGAAAGGATATCAGAGGAAGTGGAGTGTGCCTGGCCTAGACACTGGATATGAAATCAGTAAGATTCAGCCGGCTCTTAGATCTCTGTGAGTTCCCTGCACCTAAGGCTATGAAGTGAGAGATGGAAAACTGTATGCCAAGGGGACAATCAGCCACACACACAGGATGCCACAAAGAGTAGTCAAAAGATCAGAGTAAGAACATAGTTTTTGGGGGTCACAGAGAGGTAGTAATAGGCCATCACCAAAGCCCAGGGTATTACTTCACACAAAGAGGTACCCCACACAGAGGAGAGACAACCTCAAAATGCTTGGCCATTATTCATATGAATCACGTGGACCTAGACAGAAAACCCGATGACATCAAGCCAGAGTCAGCCCTCTCCAGCATCTCTCACAGTGCCTGGCATATAATAACCTCTCAATAAACAACCACTGCGTAAATTGATGGTGGTCATGGGGCTTCTATTGGGTAAACCCTCTCCTCAAAGATCATATTAGGTTTATACCCCTGCTTCCTCCTCTCCCCACCCCCAGTGCCATTTAAATAACTTTGAGAAGAAGGGAAAAAGGAGAATTTATGAAGAGAAGATATTGGGGATCACCAGCCTGAGGGAATGCTGGAACATAGGGTGACACTTGAGTTAAATTGTGACCAAAGTCTCAGATATATAAGGTGGAAAGTTAAGACCATTGTTTGGGCTGCCCTTGAGTGTCAGATTCCTTACATCAAAACCAGGCAACTTTCTGATTAGCAATAACTGTAATAAAAACATTTCTTAGCAGGTGGGTCCTCAAAAGTCTTTTAGAACCTCCTTACTTTGGTGCTGGTTCTCTGGGTACCAGTAACCACTGGACATCTGAAACCTGGGAAATTACCAAGTCATCACTTTACCTGTATCTTTTCTAAGGCTGTTATAAACGACCACAAACTTGGTGGCTTAAAACAATAGGAATTTATTCTCTCATAGCTTTGGAGACCAGATGTCTAAAATCAAGGCTTTGGCAGGCCACAACAAAACCTCTAGGAAAGACTTCTTCCTTTGCTCTTCCAGCTTCCAGTGGCCCCTTGCTTTCCTTGACTTGGGGCAGCATAACTTCGGTTTCTACCTCCACCTTCACAAGGTTGTCTTCCCTGTGTCTATCTCCATGTCCTCGCCTTTCCTCAAGTCATTGGATTTGGGGGCCCACCCTAAATCCAGGATGATCTCATCCTAAGATCCTTAACTAATTGTATCTGCTAAGGTACTATTTTCAAATAAGTCATCACTTTTTGAGGTTCTGAGTGAATGATTCTGGGGGAATGTGACTCAGCCTACTACACCACTTAAGTGTGTCACTCATTGAAATTGTGAATAAAATTTGAGCTTGTCCACCCCAATCTTCATTTTTTGGTCTAACTTGAATAATTGGTTTCCTAGTCAGTTCAGGCTTATAAAAGAATACCGTAGACTGGGGAGCTGAAAATTCGAGATCAGAGTGCCAGCATGGTCAGATTCTGGTGAGGACCCCCTTCTAGATTACAGACAGCTATTTTCATGTTGTATCCTCAGATGGCAGAGAGGAGGAGAGAGCTCTCTGGGGTCTCTTTTCTAAGGGCATTGATCCCATTGGTGAGGACTCCTCATGACCTAACCACTGCCTGAAGGCCCAGTGTCCTAATACCATCATATAAGGGGTTAGGATTTCAACTTGCAAAACTGGGGGAGGTTGGACACAAATATTCAGTCCATAACAATCGGTCAAAAAGGAAAATAAAAGTCTAATAAGTATAAACCACTGTGGGATGTTCCACAGTACAGTCCTTCTCTCATTATCTATTTTTAATAAGAATTGATCAGAAAAATGAAATTACTCCATGCAGGTTGCATGGAGGACACCCTGGCATTTAAATTAGTCAGCCCTGGGCAGGTCCAAGCTTGGTCAGATAACCCTGAGCCAAATAGTGGGAGCTTGCTAGGAATAGATTCTTCCTTCAAAAGGCCTTCTCTACTTAGGTACAAAAGCTCTTTAGCATACATACCACAAGCAAACCTCATTCTCCACTCAGGTCTCCAGAAATAGAAATCTTCAGTTACTCAAGCAGTGGAGAAGCCTAATGCCAGTAGAAGAGGTTCATGTTCAACTCTGCAGAAATGGTGTTTGTTGTTTGACATAAAACTATCAAAAATCATTTTTCTATCTCTTTTATTATTGTCATAAAAGTATTACTTTAATAAAGCTCTTTGCTCCAGAGGTATAAAATGTAAGACCAGAAAATGAACTTGGTCTTATAAAAATTAAAGATTTTTGTTCAACAAAAGATGTCACAGACAAAGTTAACAGAGACGTGACAGGTTTGGAAAAGATATTTGCAATGTTTGGAACTGCCAAGAGATTCTTGTAATAACAAGGAGAAGACAGGAAGCCCAACAGAAAATAGGCAAAGAAACTCAAAAAAGTTAATTTGATAGAAAATGAAACACACAAAAATCAACATATATAGAGAAATACTCTACAAACACATTAGTTTAGAAAATGTAACATAGAGCAATAATAGGATATAACTTTGTATCCAATGGACCAGCAAAAATCAGAGAGCTGACGACACTGAGCTGGCAGGAACACGGGAAGGTAGGAGCGCTCATCACTGCTGCTGGGAAAGCAGGCGAGGAAGCCACTCTGGAGAGGAGGTGGCTGTAGTTAGCTATTCAATATACAGTCTTGCACATATGCTTTATTAATCCCACTTATGATTATATATGCTGTGCAAAATTATACATCCACAAAGAGACAAGTATCAGGATGTTTATACCACAACACCAGTTCTGGCGTGAGAAATCAAAGGCAACTTGAGGGTCCAACACTGAGGCGTGAATAGATCAAGTGTAATAGATGGCCCCCTGGGGGACTTTGCACCCATGGATTAAATTCAAAGCCAGAGATCGAGTGTTCACTCAGCTACACAGTAGGTCTTAGTGCTCAGAGAAAAAAGTTAAAGCAATAATAGCAGGGAGAAGATCTGTAGCAAATACAGCATAGATTATAAATTAATGCAGTGTCTAGACCAGGCACAGTCCACTTTCTCTGGTATCCTTTCTATGGTACCAAGGATCTTTCACTCTTGGAACCTAACAAGAATGTCTCAGAATTCTAAACTCCATCATGTTATTGCATACTTTAGGGGTGTCTTCTTGGCTATGTCTCTCAAGGGTACTTCTAATTCTGGCAGGGATGCAGACACTAGTGAAACATTGCTGTTACTGTGAGATGAGTGTACCAAGTAGTAGAAACCACATCATTCTGAGGGGCAAAGCAGATGCAACTTAACTAGGTACACAGAAGGAAAGAGGAAAAATTGAGGCACTCACTGGTCTAGGGGAGGAAATTCATGTAGAGGAGTAGCGAATGTGAAGAAAACAGTCTATTACTAGAAGGAGGATCTCAACTGAGAAAGTCTGGGTGGCACTGGGTAGGGGCTTGGATACCCCAGGACTGGGCAAGCTCAAATCCAGGGGTGAAAAAGGGGAGTTCAGGCATGCAGTCTGGCTGTCCTTCGATGAGCCATTCAGAGTCATATTTCATTTGTGGAGAGTGGGACTTGGGTCCGGCAAAGGGCCCACCCAGTGTCAGGTGCTTAAAGAGACAGTGGGAAGAGGAATTGGCCTGTGTTCTGAAGGGCAGGAAGGATGATCAGGAAGACTCGTCCTCAGGCCTCATGATGGCACCAGAGGCCCAGGGCTAACCTTTGCTCAACAATTGTATCCTTAGGGATCTGTAATTTCAGTCAATTGACTCTCGGTACTTCCTTTATTTCAGCTAAATGGAAAGCCCACTATTGACTGGGATCATCAAACTTCTCAGCTTGACATTTAAAGCCCTCCACAATCTGACCTTTCCCTTTTTTCATGTTTAATTCTGAGTATGTGCCTCCATATACCTGTCTTCAGTTACAATCATCCACTTACCCTTTCCCAAATATGGGCTTAGTCAACTGATGCTAAGTCATTGCTCAAGTTATTTCCTTTACGTAGAATGCCTTCTTACTTATGCCTGCTAAAGTTTTACACATTCTTTGTGTCTCAGCATCCCCCCCACTTGGACTCTCCCCCCACTCAGACTCTCCTAGTAGGGTTTAATACTGCCCCCCACTCCAAACTTTCACAAGACTCTGAATGTCTGTGACATAAAGCATCCCATTTTGTCTTGTGCTAAAGTTATTTTATATGTTTCTGTTTTCCTATTCAGTTTGGAAGTCCCATTTGTTTTTGTTAAATATTTATAACACTATTATGCTGGAATAGCTTTGCATATAGGGACACTCAATAAAGTTTGTTGAATCGAACTCTCTAAAGTTGAGATAAATCACCAGTGTGGCTGCATATTGCATATAGGAGGCTGAATGGGTTTTTAACATTTAAAATACTGCCTGGTTTTTATTAACACCTGGCACACATTTCCCTTAAGTCTTCAGGTTCTTTTCCTTGGCTCTGAGCCACTTTCTCACTGCAGCCCTGGTTCTATCTTTGGCTTTAGCCCTTCCTTTCATCTCTGGAGGGCCCAAGGCACACCCTTCATTGGATCCTGGTTGAGTTTGTGCTGGCAGCAGCCTGGCTCACCTCACCAGCCCTCACCAGCCCTGCCTCTCCCCACAACTACTCCTGGGACTTCTGTTTCCTCTTTCTCCTCTCTGTTAATGCTATTAGGCCTTTCTTTCCAAGATGATTTCTCTCTCTCTTCTCTTTTGGTCAATATACTGTAAAGCACAAGAGCGAATGTTGGATAATGGTTAAAAATGTGAATTTTGGAGTGCTAATGTTTAGGGTTGACTTCTACCTCTCCCCTACTTGTATTCTATTGAGACAGATGCTAAACACTAACAAAGTGACTCTGTCAGTGGTAAGTGGAGGTGGTAACACACTAACTCGTAGAGTTCTCCTGAGGGTTGAATGAGATGCACACAGACACTTGGCAAACTGCACCTGCCACTTAGTCAAATGGCGGCTGTGCTACCATTTTTTGTCTCTCGTTCTACATATTTTGTTAAAACTATTGTGCTTTTATTTGCATTATAGCTTTTATTTTTGATAAACTTTTATTTCTTAAAATTTATATTATGTTTGTCTTTCAAAAATAAAGATAACTATGTAACCAAATCATACACATTCTAAACAGAAAAAAAAAAAAGATGAACATTTTTATACAAAGGAAGCCTCTTGATCTGTGATGGTGACTTTATAGTCCTTTTTAGTGCCATAAAATAGTTCAGCTTAGCATCTTTATAGTGTGTTCAGTTAAAGATACACTTTTTCATGCAGTGTTTTCACCACACCTGTGAAGTAGGTAAGCAGTGCACTTACTGTCAGTCCCATTTTACAGACAAGAAAATTGAGGTAAAAGCTTATACACTGGATCTTCTGACTCCTCATTCAGCATTTGAAATACTTTTGGCATAATTAATTGGTTAGATTTTCAGGGCCAGGAGGAAGGGCCGATTGGGATGACTTGAGTGGATCAGCGCAAGGAAGCAGATAGGTAACGGAGAAGAGGATGCGCAGCAGCGTTAGCAGCTCAATGCAGCCCGTCCCCAGCCTCAAGCTGCAGAACAAGGAGAGATTTCACAAATCGCCAGGGAAGCCCACCAGCGGGGTGTACGATGAAGGCTGGCTGACCTCCCCGTCTTGCCTCGTCTGTGTTCTTCGCGAGCGTGTTGCTGCTGACTTAATTGAGTGTCATTAATGTACCTTATTTTTTCCCAACGTTCCCAATCAGAGATAATTACCATATTTTGCCATGTTTAATGTGCTCTGGTGTATATTGCACACCCACATTTTGGCCCAAACTTTCAGGAAAAAAAATTATTTAAATTTTTTAATTCAATTGTTTATTTATTTATACTCAGATACTTGGTTTTTGCATTATAAAATAATTTTAGCATTTGTTTTTGAACATATGGTACAAGAAATTTTATATAACAACTCTTTTTAGAGTTACATTTTAATGTATAAGCATAAATAAAAGAATTAAAAACATTTATATAGATGTGGAATTGGTACTACCCATGTAAAATGTGCATCCCTAATTTTTCCTCAAGAATTTGAGCAAAAAGTGTGCATTATACATGGCAAAATATCGTAACACATATATGTGAGATAAAGGCAACCCCCACCCCCATCTTTCTCTGGGTAGTCCCTATCTTTTTTTTCTATATTACTAATATTTGAAGCCTCTCATTTACATTTTCACCTGGAAACTAATGTCCTTGCTGTGGAGCTATTCTCTTGATTTTATACTACCTTTTATGGAGAAGGATGTTTCATTATTGTCTTCTCCAGTGTAAAAGGGCAGAGCTATAAATTAGTCCTTAAGAACAACTGTATTCTCAAAGCACACCCAAACAAACAAATCATAAGCCTGTAACACTGGTTAGTAAAAACAGGGCTCCTTACTTAAGTCCCCTTGTGTTTACAAACCTCCACAAACATTCCACGAGCAACTCTCACAGCAGCTCTTTCAGATAAGCCCTTAGACACACATTCCTTTACAAGTTTTGAATCAGAAGCAGGACTGGAGACTCATCAGCCAGCCTGTTGCGCTGCCCCGGAATTATGCACCTCATCTCCGGATGAGACCTGAAGTGATGCGGGGAGTAATCCATAGACAGGCTTGGTCAATGTTCAATAGAGGAAGGAAAGTCTAATGAACACAATGTAGGGCTGGGAGTTGAGCCAGATCTGAATTGCAATCTTCTCTTAGCCTTGTAAGTAGAAGCCTCAGTAGGTGATTTCTACTCCCAGAGCTTGCTCCTATGTCTGCACCCTTCTCCCCACATTCTACACTGCTCCAAGCATCCTACTCACATGGGCTATGGCTGATGAGATCAAGAGAAAAAGACATGTAGCAACAGTGTAAGCTACATGAAGGCAGAACCTGTGTTTTTCATCATTGTGTATCCCTTGACCCTGTGTGTATGTGTGTTTGTGTGTACAAGTGTGTACATGCACACTTGTGTGCATTTTTCTCCCTTGGACTCTCTCTTTATTGATTCTGTTTCTGACCTTTAACACTCCAACATCATTCAGTCAAGGTCTATATACTGAGTACCACTCTCTGTGGGGGACTGTGCTGGCGACCAAGAATTCATGTAAAATATAAGAAGAGAAAAATATGTAAGAAGAACCACACCCTCCATTTTCAATGATCTATTAGAAGTTTTCTCTTTAATGTATTATTTGCTTTTTAAAAATCATGATCAGTTTCAGGCATGCCAAAAAATAAGAAGAAGTGAAACATATCAATATATCTATTACCCAACTTCAAAAGTTGTAAGTGGCTAATCTTGTTTCACGCTTTCCATTATTCACTGCTTCCCCACCCCTCAGAGCACATGCCTACACACTAGATGATTATGTAGTCAATCCCAGGCATCATGCTGTTTAGGCACAACAGTTCTGATTTCCTTAGATGGAGAATGAAGAGAAGACTCCCAATGTTCCTTCTATTGTTGTCTTAGCAACGCATACCCTTATCTCCTCCACGTGTCAGATTTTGGACGCTGCTGAGAGAACCTCAGTCAGACCAGGCTCCCAGAAAAGCCCGCTTACTCCTAAATGCTTTTGTTTTCAGAGAACACCACACTTCTAGCAAATTGCAAGAAAAGGGCTGCAACATCCGGCTTGGATGAATGTGCCCTGCAGCGTGTATATGAGCTCATGAGGGCTGCCTTGCATGGCCAGCTGCCCATGGCTTCTCCCGAACTCCCTTTTAGCCATCTCCCAGGCCCCTTGGACTCAAGCTTGACTAAAAGCCTCAAGTCCATCCTGACCCAAACTTTGGGCCATTGCCATTGTGACCTGTTTTCCTTTTTTAAAATTTATTTAATTTATTTTTTATTTATTATTGTTCAGTTACAGTTGTTTTGCCTTTTACCCCATTGCTCACCCCAGCCCGTCCTCCCCCACTCCCACAGTTAGTCCCCCACATTGTCAGTGCCCATGCATCCTCCGTTTGTGTTCCTTTGCTTGCCCCTTCCCCTCCTTTCCCCCATTAGCCCCCTCCTGTTTGGTTACTGTCAGTTTGTTCTTTATTTCAATGTCTCTGGTTATATTTTGCTTGCTTGTTTGTTTTGTTGATTAGGTTCTACTTTTAGGTGAGATCATGTGATATTTGTCTTTCACTGCCTGGCTTATTTCATTTAGCATAATGCTCTCCAGTTCCATCCTTGCTGTCACGAAGGGTAGGAGTTCCTTCTTTCTTTCTGTTGTATAGTATCCCATTGTGTAAATGTACCACAGTTTTTTGATCCACTCATTTACTGATTGGCACTTAGGCTGTTTCCAGCACTTGGCTATTATAAATAATGCGGCTGTGAACATTGGGGCGCATAGGTTCTTTGAATTCAGGATTCTTAGGGTATAATCCCAGCAGTGAGATCACTAGATCCAAAGGCAGTTCAATCTTTAGTTTTTTGAGGAAATTCCATACTGTTTTCCACAGTGGCTGCACCAGTCTGCATTCCCACCAACAGTGCACTAGGGTTCCCTTTTCTCCACAACCTCACCAGCACTTGTTTATTGATTTGTTTATGCTGGCCATTCTGACCGGTGTGAAGTGGTATCTCATGGTGGTTTTAATTTGTGTCTCACTGATGGCTAGTGATGCTGAGCATCTTTTCATGTGTCTTTGGGCCCTTTGTATGTCCTCCTTGGAGAAGTGTCTATTCAGGTCCTTTGCCCATTTTTTGATTGGATTGTTTGTCTTCCTGGTGTGGAGTCATGTGAGTTCTTTATATATTTGGGAGATCAAACCCTTGTCTGAGGTATCATTGGCAAATATGTTTGCCAAAAAAGGTTGGTTCCTTTCCATTTTGTTGATGTTTTCTTTAGCATGTGAGCTTTTTTTCTTGCTCTGTCATTGGGAGTGTATATCAAGCTTTTTTACTTAGTTAAATGGCCCAACTTTCGTAAGTATTATAAAACCACAGGGCAGAACTTTGACATCTTCACTCATTTTTATAGCTCTGTGTAGAAAGTACTTAATAAATAATAGAGACAATACTGCTCAATTGATTAAAAAAATAGATCTTGCTACACAGAAAACAGTTGGGAACCATGAAGATTAAATTACAGTTTATTATGTGTGCCGTAATGCAATCATGTTTCAGAAGGTTTAGCTGTGGGAAATTGCTAGAGCTATAAAAGCAACAACTCACCCCTTTTCCCTTACCAGTTTTGAGGAACATATACAATAATCTAAGAATAACATCTAAACAAGGGAAAAATTGAGTGTATATGTTTTCTAAAAGAAAAAAAACCACCAAAGGTATACTTTAGGAGAATCAAAAGGATAAGATTTTAGAGTAAACAAATTTTGGAAATTGTTTCCAGGTGTTATAAAGTGAGATTAAAAGTTATTTCTAGATGTTAAACAGCAAGAGTTGTTTACCTGATAGCAAGATGTTTGGGTATCCAGGCTCCATGAAGTAAACACGCAGCTGCCCCTGGGTGAAGATTTTCAGATACCCTGTAGCACGTCTTTTCACTGCTCTGTTTCCTAGCCAGGGGTCAGCTCTCCTCTGGGAACCACCAAAATCTGAATATGTATCCTAGAAACTCTGGTCTTCCTTTACTTCTCTTCCTTTGCTTTTCACTTATGATCCTTGTTACTCTGTGAAAAATGAACCCCATCTAGATGCTCCAAGGCATCTAGTCATAGCTTCAGTTCTTGGTTCCACTTCTGCCTGACTCTCCTGTCTCCTCAGTGCCATAGTCACAGGTGTAATATTTTTTTAGGTCCTCCATGGCTCTTTGTTCAGTATGTGACTTTAAAAAAAAATATTTACTTATTTTTAGAGAGAGGAGAAGGGAGGGAAAGAGAGAGGGAGAGAAACATAAATGTGTGGTTGCCTCTCACGTGGCCCCGACTGGGGAACCTGGCCTGCAACCCAGGCATGTGCCCTGACTGGGAATCGAACCAGAGACCCTTTGATTCGCAGCCTGCACTCAATCCACTGAGCTACACCAGCCAGGGCAGCAGCATGTGACTTTTAATGGAACAGCCCAGTTTTTATCAATAGCTGTTGCCCTCTGTGGCCATTTCAAATTTATAGGCCACTTTTGCATAGTTGTAAATGTGTAGGCACAAAAATAAATTGGAGCCTATTAATTTCATTGCTTTTGTATACCCAATCTCATGTGAATAATTTCCATTGTATATTAGGTTTATAGGATTAGACAAGATGTATTCTATCTTGTTTTCTTACTGTGTATAATGAGCATTGAATTTTAGCCTCTGTTTTATGAGGTGTTCCTTGGTGGCGTTTTATTTTCTCTCTTTGGAATGATTAACATTACACCAAGACAAAATGCTTCTCACGTTGCCCCATCCTGTACCCCAACCTCAGCCTCAAACTTCCTCTCATCATGTATGAAAATACTAGCTAACATTTTATATAGTGCTTTTTATGGATCAGACATTCACTTAATCTTCACAGCAAAGTAATGAGGAAAATACTGTAAGTTTCCCTCTTTACATACATGAGAAAATTGAGTGACAAGAAGGTTGACTAACCGGCCCAATGTCACATGGCTCATTAAGTGCTGAAGTCAAAATTTAAACCATTGCTCCATACTAGCAGCTATGCTCTTGACTCCTCGCTGCTCTGTATCTGATGTGGCAGATGTGGCTTAGGAAGTCCTGTGAAGGCCAGAGCTGGGGGGCACCGACACACAGTGTGGTGAAGTTCATACTTGCATAACAGGAAAAGAACCAGGATGTTCCATGGACATGACAAGCGGAGGGCAGTTTTAAGTTTCTCATAATCTCTATCAATCTCTCTCTCTTCCAACCTGTACCAAATAAATATGCAATCCAAGGGAAAAAAGGTGCTTGCTACAAAATGTACCATCAAAAGAGTTTCTAGTATTCCATTCCAATGGACTTCTGCCCGAGGCCCTCTATAGAAATTCCAGAGCCCCCTCTGTTTGGTTTATAACAGTTTCAAAGGTTACAGATGGTCTCACTACTCCCCCACCCCCACCCCCAAATATCTTGTAGATCTTTGAAACTTGAAACCTGACTGTCTTTTGGTGCATTCTTGATTAATGATTTCATAAAAGTCACATAAAAATCAGCTTCTAAAGGGCTAGCATCTTTGATTAATATTGAATTTAGGCACTTTACTACTTCTTCATTTGTAGGACAAATTTTTAACTTCTAAGGAAAACTTCTAATGACTTTTTGCATCAGTTTCTCTGTGAAAAGTTCAAAGCCAAAGCAGGTAGCAGCAGCGTTAGACTATGTTAATGAAACAATCCACAAAATTAATCATGGCTTCAGCAAACACACTGGCATTCGTCCAAAAAGGGAAAACTTTCCTTAGAAGAGAGTTTGATATCACAACTTATGTTTACCTTGATTAATAGCTTCTTTGGGGAAACTCAAAGCAAAAAAGATTACTAGCAAAATGCTCTGACTTTCTTTACCAGTTGCAAGTGGCAGGCTGGTTTTTCTAGGTGTGGAGATTAAATTTTCAGAACAGGCTTTCTGGGACCTGATATTTTTTGCTTTCCACATATCCAAATTTTTTGAGTTATGCATTATTTATGAACTGTCATATTTCACACAACTCTCAGGAACCTGAGGTAAGCCTCCAACTCATTGATTGATTTTATACATCATGTCAAATATTACAAGTAATATGTTTGCTTCATAATTCTAAGTAAAAATTTAGTTTTTTTCTGTGTAATTTGCACTTGGGGATATAGAATGATATTTTCAGTTGTATGGAAAATAATGAGCTGATGGTGTACACACACACGCAGCCGACTTCTTGCATGTTTTTATGGTGGTGCTGTAGTTTATGAGCTGAGAAAAATGAACCACGGTTTACTACAGGGAAGGCCTCTTTCTCTTCCCTGTTAAGTATTACTACCATATCAGAACACAGTAAAATTATTACTAATGATTCCTGGCAGAAAACAAATGGGCACAATTAACATTTATCATTTTGCCTGTATCAATGAAGAGCATATGGTACATTAGCATTTATAAGCAGAGTGTAGTCATTAGTAAAATGAACCAATAATTAAGTTGATAGCGGGAATTTCCACAGGCCCACTCTGTTGAAGTTCTTAATCCATATTAGCCAAGACATTGGTATCTACACACCTGACACTTCTCCAAGGAGGATATACAGAGGGCACAGAAATATATGAAAGATGCTCAGCATCACTAGCCATCAGAGAGATGCAAATTAAAACCACAATGAGATACCACTTCACACCAGTCAGAATAGCCATCACAAATAACTCAATACACAAGTGTTGGAGAGGATGTGGAGAAAAGGGAACCCTAGTGCCCTGTTGGTGGGATTGCAGACTGGTGCAGCCACTGTGGAAAACAGTATGGAATTTCCTCAGAAAACTAAAAATGGACTTGCCTTTTGACCCAGCAATTCCACTGCTGGGATTATACCCTAAGAGCCCTGTAA
>VMDR010007012.1:0-42931 GCA_007922815.1 Macrotus californicus | reverse complement strand
AGTTTCCGGATCTGTCTGTGCCATGTAGGCATCCAACTCGGCATCCAGGTGTCCTTTTGTTTTCGACATGTACGCATCCAATTGGTTGTCCAGCTGCTCCTTGGTCAGTACAGGGCGAGAAAGGGCACCTCTCCCTCGTCCACGGCCTCGGCCTCTGCCTCCAAAGCCCCCTCTTCCCCGACCTATCATACCCCGACCTGGCCCAAAGGAAAAAAAGACAGTTACAAGTAGGTTTAACAGGTGCTACAGTAAATGCCCCTTAGAGCAGAGGGGCCTAGCTGAGATGCTGAAGGGCAGGGCAAGGAGGAGAAATCTGGAAAAACAGTAAACACACTGGGTAGCAAGCAACACATGGAAAGCACACATAATGAATTCCTTATTATATGCTCATCTCTAAATGTAGTTAAAATTTTTTATTCTATCAATAAAGGGAAACTGATACTTTAAAAAATCTTAATATTTTCTAAAACAAATGATCTAAAGTTTGAGGACCACTATAAGTTCCTCATTAAAATATATTACATATAAACCTATTTAGTAAGACAGGAAGTAATAAGGGCACAGAGCAACAGGGATATGAAGCCACACAATTTTCAAACCTAAAGACTAATGAGCTGACTCCATGTCAGGAGACTGAGGAGTTATTTTTACACAGGAACAATGTGGGGAGATGGGAAAAAACATCTTGAGAACTCCCAGCCACTTTTATCTCCTATTCTAGAGACTTATGGTATCTGAGAGGTGGTTTCAATTCACTTAGCAAAACATACCCAGCTAAGACTTGAGACTTCCCCACCCGTGTCATTGCTCAGAAACCAAGTCAAGATAATTTGGAAACATGCCAATTCATCCTGAAACCCAAACTAGCTTGCACTTCACTCAATAAGCCAAGCAACATACAATGGGAGAGAAGAAAATAAGCCCTCAGTTATCAAATTTCCTTTCCTAAGTTTTTATCCCTTGGCAACTTCAAGGTCATAAATTATGGAATACGCACCACACACTTTAAAAGGATCAAAGCAAATATACACAGGGGCTAAGAGAATAAAAATTTTCTTTTTCAGGTGTTGTTGGGAGTTTTCCGCTAAACTCTAAGCAAGAACACTCCTGAGACCTGGCATTTTAACAGCAACATCATTACACTCCTCCAATCTGGGTCATGAGGTGACAAAAGATTTATCACTAAGTGTCAAAGGAAAGTATTATCAACATGATGGGGGGAGGGAGGTATAAGGGAACTAAAAGGTTAAAGATATGATTCATTAAAATGCTAATTAAATCTAATCCTAAACTAAAACAAGGAAAAAAAAATTAACGAGTCTGTTAACTGACATATGGCATTTCACGCCCCTGTATATAACGTGCACCCACGGTTTTGTGCACATTATACATGGATTATACTCATGTATAGTGTGCATCCTTATTTTCCCCTCCAAAATCTGGGCCAAAAGGTGTACATTATACATGGCAAAATATGGTAGTGCCATATTGCTTTCTACCTTGGATCAAAAAAAGGTCATCTCTGCCCTGACCAGCATGGCTCAGTTGGTTCAGCATTGTCCCACAAAACAAAAAGTCACTGGTTCAAATCCTAGTCAGGGTATGTACCTGGGTTGTGGGCCAGTCCCTGGTTGAGGTGTGTGTGACAGGCAACCAACTGATGTTTTTTCCCCTCCCCTCTCTCTAAAAATAAACAAAAATTAAAAAAAAAAGAAAAAGAAAAAGAAAAAAAAGTCATCTCTGGTTTCCTACAGACACAATTTTACCTTGGATTTACTTGGTTTCAGAGTCAATACCCAGCTCCAAGTCTCACTATCCTTATCTTTAACTCTGCTTCATCTTTGTACATTTTCTTCTTCTGAATTCTTAGAAGTGGGGTTCTGAGTTATGGGGTGGGTTTTATGTGGTGGTGGGGCAGGGACAGAGTAAGGTAAAATCCCAAACTGACCACTTTGTCATTTTAACAATACAATTTAAATTTTAAGAGTCTAGGAGAAGTCTGCAGATAATCTGGCTCTGTAACATGTACCTGACTAGTTTTGGAAAACCCATGACAGACTTTTGCACTACCACCATGTGGATTCAGAAAATAAGCCAGTTTCAAAAAACAAAACAAGACAAACAAATAAGCCTGCCTATGACTTAAAGCTGTGCAGAAAGGCGGCTCTGAATTTTGAAGGGAGAGAAATAAGAGGGAGCTACTCTCTGAAGTTGGTAGCTGACTAACCTCTACCACCGATTCCGCCACGACCCATAGCTCCACGCCCTAGGCCCCCTCTCCCAGGACCTCCACGACCTCGAACACCACCTCTTCTTAAGCCCATTCGGGGAGCTACGGCTCGTCCACCTCGGAGCAGGTTTTGACCTTGGAGAGGAGGCATACAATGTATATGCAGGTAAGTCCAAGAGAGACAAAGTAGATTCTAACCAAAGGAAGGTGGTGAGGGTTAGATGAGTTAATTCAGGTAATTTTTAGGTTGGGTGGGGTAAGCTGCATACTGAGTGTGAACAGATTAAGATGCTCTTTATTCAATCAATTCAACAAGTCTGACCAAAAATCCGTTTTTGGAAGAACCTGGGAGGAGTTAAAGTAATCAGTAAGTACATACATTTAATAAATACCTGTTGAATAATCAGATAGGCATCTAACATTACAATAGATTTACAAATAAATGACATGGTTCCTGCTCTCAATACACTCTTGTAGGGGCCAAGAACTATAAAGGGAATGGTAAAACAGTGCCCCAAATGTAATACATAGCTAAGTGCTATGGGTCAACTTCTCTTCTCTTTTTCACAAATGTAAGTATTTCGCTAGCACCAGGAAAAGAGATGATTGGTTAGGACACAGGCCAACAGACCCATACATTTCTTAGACTTGACTTATTTTTAGAACTTGAATGTGTTTTGATTCAAGCAGCAGCAGGGTGTTTTAAAATGGAACGGAGATGACATGGATTACCAGTTGTTACGCGGGTCATAGTCTCTCACCACTGCACATTATCAGAAAAGGAATGGTATTGATAAAAGGACATGCAGTACTATTAAACATATGTGATTTCAAGTTATTAATTATGTTAATACAAATTCAGGCTTAAAGATGTTAAACCAATGTCTCCATTAGCAGCCCAAGAAAAAAAGAAAGGGGGTGGGACCCAAAAATTATCAGGTACGCAGCACTGACCTCGGAGCGACATCCCGCCCCTAAGTAGGGTTCTCGTGGCACGTCCCCCACGTAGTCCTCCTCTGGGCAAGCCTCTCTGGATTATGGGCAGGCCTCGTCCTCCGATTGCTCCCCTGGCCAGGGCCCCTATGGGTCGGCCTAACCGTGCCTGGATGTTACTCTTACCCAGGCGCTGCTTTAAGCTCTTCTGGAAGAAAAGGTGTTGGGGGATTGAGATCAAAAAAAGCAATCCAGTGGGATGTGGTAACTCAAAGTGCAGAGAAAAGGAAGCCAGTGAAATGTCTGAGGCATTTAAACCTGCTGTGGGTATACGACACCAGAAGCAGGCCTTCACCTCAAAGCATGGTATAAAAGAATTCTGATCTAGAGCTTCTAAGAAGCTTGAGCATGGTCCCATGAAATTGCCATCACCACAAATTATCTTGCTAGTTTAGCTAAGTCAGACACCACTACTTGAAACTTAAGTTTTAATAAGAACACTATATTTCAAATCCTGATTCTGTTGTTTTTGAACCACGGGGTTGACAATGCATGACTTGATTCATACCTGCCTAAAAACTACCACTCTCATCAAAGATCTACTCCAACACCACAGAAGTTCATCACACTCTGGGCAAAATTTAAATTAAAAGTTCATCTGACTTCTTGTAACTTAAGAACATTTGATTTCTCAATGAGTTCCATTTTTCCTGCATATGTATCTCTAGATGGTCCACTTTCTACCATATGATGTAAATAAACACAAAGAAGTCAAACTTCCTTTTCTTACGTTTCTTTTTTTTTTTTTCATGTCAGACGGGTAATGTGCCGCTGTCGTAACAAGGTTTGTGGGTGGCACATGTCACACAAGAGCGTGAACACCCAATCATCACACTTACGAACTACAAAAGGATCCTTTTCTTACATTTCTTAAATAGCCACAATTCCATCTCTACCCTTGTAAACAGCTCCATTAAGCCAGTGTAATGACCTTTAATTCAAAATAAACATGTAACTCAAATGTATCTCTGTAGAGAGCCAGCCAAATTTGCATTAGCATAAAAACAGGCTACAATCACAAAACTGAGGGCCACACTTGAGGACAAGGACATACCAGAGATGATTTTCAATAATCTGTCCCTAAAAGAAAAACCACGACGACCACATTGCAAATAATTAAATTCCTCCAGAGAAGGCGACTGTAGCCTTGAACACAACCAAGGCCTTAGTAAACCTGTTTTCCTATAAACCCATCAGTCAGTACAAATGAAAATAAATTCTATGTACCCTCAGACTTCACCCATAAGCAAATACCAATGATTTCTTTTGCAATGGTATGTTCTAAGTTGTCACTATTAGCTTTCTAGCACAAGATCATAAACTGTTTCTAATCAGAGGGGCAGGCTCTGAACACTATGCACCTAGTGTGAGCAGGTGCAGGCCATCATAAAAGCCTGTTACATCACTTCCCTGACAGGGTACTTCATTCTACATGTCATTGGTGTTCCGTCACCCTGAGAATATTCTCCAAAGACCCACACTTTAAGAGAAGAATACACAGCACTTAGAAGTTCTCCCTTCCCAAGCCTTATTTGACACCAATACTGGTCTCTAATACTGACAGGAAGCTTAAGGACATCCACTACTGTCATCCAGTTTCTGCTCTAGAGCTGTTCTATGTGCAAAGATAGCAACTAGCCACATGTGGCTTTTCAAAAGACAATTAAAAAAAAATCAAGTTCCTCAATTGCACTAGCCGCATTTTGAGTGCTCAGAAGTCACACGTGGACTAGCGGCTACTGTACTGGAGAGCACAAATATAGAACATTTCTACCACTGTTGAAAGTTGTATTGGACAGCACCACTCTAGAGGCTATTTCTGCGTTTAGAGCTTCTTAAAAGATCCTTTGCAATAACCTGTCAGAGATGTATCTTTAGCAATTTTTGTATTTATTCTTGGAAAATGGTGGTGCCTTTTACTACTTTCCTGAGTCAGGGACGAATGCAGTCACTCCAAGGCTTAAGGTAGCTGAAGCAGAAGGCCTTGTTTATTTTTGGTCAGTGAGCCCAACGGTTCTGAGTGAGGGTTATATTTAACTGCTGAATTTATGCACAGCCATGCAGTGCTACCAGTTAAAGTCCTTACAGTTGCATGGCACCGCCCTCCAGACGCCCAGCCACAGCTTGGACATATCCTTCCACAGCCACTGTCCGGACTTGCATATAAAGTCTATGAATAATAAAGAGCAGGTTTTATTTCAGGTCTGAATAGGATTATCTCTTACTGAAAATTTGAAAGAGAACCCATTAACTTTTAAATTAATTACTCAATGCTCTTGCTGTACTGATAAAACTTTAGGTGCTGTGGAAATGAGGGTCATCCTACATTTTCTACATTTTAGCACTAAAAACCATTGACTAAGGCCATTCAGACTCCCTAGACTAGGGGAGAAATAATAATATCACTTCCCTAATTTGTGAATCATTTAACAAGGAATAAAGGATTTTTTTAAAGGTAATCTAAAACAGAAACTAAAGTTACTTTGTGGAAAAAGCCAGTGAATTTAAGGGCAAAGGATGAGAAAATAACAGATTAACATTCAATGATAACAAAGAAACAGGCCACAATGATGGCAAACTTCCTAAAAGAGAAAGACAATAAAAAGTTACTTATTGGTACCTGCCAAAATGGGAATTCTCTGAAACTTCTCTTTCTTCCAGAGAAGTTTCAGCTTTTGCCCCGAGCCACCTCACATCACTCCTGACAGCCTTAGTGGACTGCCTGACAGAGATCACCAGCTGCTTCTGGAACGTTAAGACCTGTTCTCTCACCTGCTTAATTTTTAATGCTGCCTGGACAGAGGGTCTATTCTCCATCTGCTGGGCCAGTCTTCTGTTTCTGGCACTGGCTAGCTGCTGTTGTTGCTGCATCGAAGCCCGAATATTCACTGGCATCGGCTGTTTGTTCTTCAGCATATTAGTAAAGCTTCAAGGTCGAACAAAATGGATGTTTAAATAAAAGCTTTATTATAAAACATTTATTGGCATTTTCATGGCTTGCTAGACCAGGAACTCCAGATCCCACGAACTTTTAAGTAAAGTGGTACACTTAGATCAAAGTTGATGTGGGTGAAAGACTCCTCTGCTTCCATAAACTTGCAAGAATCAGAAACTTAGAAATGCAGCTAAGTGCAGCACATTCAATCAAAAGTGATAACAAGGGCTCAAGTAACAGCTTTTAGAGAGGCGGAAGGTATGAAAAACACGCAATAAGCAGATATGATGACAACACGAGACAGGAGATGTAGTTTCAAAGACAAACAAAGAAAGCCAAAACCTTGGAGAACCGAGGGTGCATTTTAAGGGCAAATATAAGGAAGGACTAGAATATCTCCAAAACTTATGGAAATAATGCACCCAACCCATGCAAGACAGGAGTGCATCACATTTCCTTATATATATGTTTGCTTAGTTATGTGAATATGAAGAATGAGTGTATCATACCCTAAGAGAAAAGGAGCAAATATGCTTCAGAAAAGGCAAAAATACACAGTGGTCGAATATCAACTTAGTAAAATCACTGGTCAAAGGCACTCAAATGAACTCTCATTGACACAAACTGCCTTTGAATATCTTCCCTTTTCTTAGTCTCAAATGATTACTTTTTCTGACTTCAACTGATTACTTCTGAAAAAGTCAGATGAATTCAACTGTTTAAAGCTGGTGAAGACATTCTTCTAGCCCTGGCCAGGTAGCTCAGTTGTTGGAGCATCATCCCAGTATGCCAAGGTTAAATCCCTGGTCAGGGCCCATAACAAGATTCAACTAATGAATGCAGAGTTAAGTGGAACAACAAATCGATGTGTCTCTCCACAAAAAAGGTAAGCTTAATAGAATGGAAGAGAAGAACACTTAACTGTAAGAGAGTCCAAAACAAAAACAAACTAAAAGCAGAATGGAAAGAAAGTGAAATGGAGCAAAAGCAAGTGCCTCTTACAAGGCCCAAGAATGGCATTCAAGGGCCTTTGGACATATTTAAAGCTTGCTACCTGCCTCTTACAGGCCAGACGCAACACTGCTGGCCTTGGACTGGGCAGCAAGCCTACTGCAGCCAGGGTACTGTGCTACCAAGCTGCACCATCCCTGTATCAATGTAAAAAAAAATAATGTGAAGAAAAGGGAGGGTGTGAGGAGTCTTTTTAAAATACATCCCACCAGATTAATATTTCAGACAGCTTAACATAAAAATCTACTGATAAGGGGTTTTGAAACAACCGCCCAATTTGCTCTGTGTACCACATAAATAAGATGCAACTATGAACAGAAGTCTGTAGCCTTCTGTTGGTATTTAGTTTAAAACTGGCTTTTGTGCATTGGACCCCAGGGCCAATTTAAGTAATGTTTTCTTATCAATGAGCTGAAGTTGCTGTTGGCTGCCTCACCGCTCATTTAGAGACATCTTGGTGGTGCTTTTTAGCACAACTTTCGGCGCTGACTGTGCAGCCATCTTCAAATCCCGAGGATCTACAAAGGACAATAGGCAGAATGAACAAATCAGAACAACAACCTTATTTCTACAAGGGCCAAAAGCTCAAAACAATAATGAATGAGAGGCCTGTATCAAAGACTACTTAAGGGCACACTAAAACTCACTTCAGGTGCTTATATTTATAAGATAGTTCTATCAAATACACTTCAAGGCTATGGCACGGGACAGAAAATAATCTGCCAATGCCTCCAAAATGGCAGACTTAGACCTAGCTAAAGGAAGTATTAAGAGTTTGGTTTTTCATCTAGCATAGTCGTTCTCAACAACCTTGGCTGCAAGCAGCTTTTTAAAAAGGGCAGACCCTGGCTGGTGTAGCTCAGTGGACTGAGCGCCGGCCTGTGAACCAAAGGGTCGCAGGTTTGATTCCCAGTCAGGGCACATGCCTGGGCTGTGGGCCAGGTCCCCAGCAGGGTGTTCTCGAGAGGCAACCACACATCGATGTTTCTCTTCCTCCATTTCTCCCTCCCGTCCTCTAATAAATAAAATCTTAAAAAGAAAAAAAGAAAAAAAAAGGCGCCGAAGCGGCCCTGATCAGTGTGGCTCAGTTGGTTGAGCATCTTCCCACAAAGCGAAAAGGTCGATTCCTAGTCAGGGCTGCAGGGTGGGTCCCTGCAGCCGAAATCCAGAACCATTCATCTAGAGGTGACACAGGTAGACCCAGTCTCAAAATTGACATTCGACTCCAAAATCAGAGAGAGGCCTGAGCAAGGGACTGGGGACCTGGGGGTGGGGGCAGACAAGGTTTCCTAACGGGGCACTCACCTTGGAGTTTTACCAGACCGCGCTCTACGAAATTTAACCCTAAAGCCGCCATTACTTTCCAACGTTCCCCGAAGTCCCGTAATCATCATTTTATCTCCCTACCATCTCAAAGCCCTGGCAAGACCAACAACTTTGCTCAATCTGCCTATTTTCCTTTCTATCCATTTCAAATCCCAACCTTTTCGAGCAATCCCGCCGCCAGTTTCCAATTCAGGCCCGCCCCCGTCTCCCTCCCCGGGGCTCCGCCCCCTCCCCGGGGCCTCCACACTCCAGCACCGTATCTGCTTCCACAGCCCACCACCGTCCAGTCCGCCGGCCCCTTCTGCTCCCCAAGACTTTCGTTCTCACCATAAAAACTTACCGAAGGAAAAGGACGCCAGCGCTCCTCCCGGGGCTGCCACGACTGCTGCGGAAGGCGGGCCGGAAGCCGGCCGAACCTGAGTTGATGGTGGAGGGGCTCCGGTTAACTTGTTTGGCGGTTGGCTAGATGTGTAAATGGTGGACTGCTAGGTTAGTTCGTTGTTTTTGGCTGGCTGTCTGGTCAGCTGGTCCACCTGCTCGCCTAGCCTGCCCTTTCCTATCTTTCGTCTGTGTCACCACAGCCACTACCGCCAACTCCCGCTCGGTGTCCAAACAAAATGGCCGCCACGCCCAGTGCGGAGTGGGACAGGCTAAAATGGCGTCGACGCAATTACGTCACACGTCAGATCCGCGCACAACGAGGAGAGGAGGCGGGAAGGTTTGTGCTGCAGCTGCGCAGGAATCGCGGAGTCTCAGGGAGAAGGCGGGCCTTAGCAAAGTCAGGGTGTGAGTGCTCGCTGGTCACGAAGGGGCGTGGCCAAGGGCTCCCAGTTGGGTCTTGGAGAGACTTCACGTTCCTGGCCGGGTCCAGGGCTAAGGCACACTGTCTAAAATTCTTTTATTTTTATTTTTTTATTTTTTAAAGATTTTATTTATTCATTTTTAGAGAGAGGGGTAGAGAAGGAGAAAGAGGGGAAGAGAAGTATCAATGTGTGGTTGCCTCTGACGCATCCTGTACTGGGTACCTGGCCCACAACCCAGGCATGTGCCCTGATTGGGAATCCAATTGGCCACCCTTTGGTTCGCAGCCTGCACTCAATCCACTCAGCACAACCAGCCGGGGCTAAAATTCCTTTTTTAAAATTTTATTTATTTTTAGAGAGAGGGGAAGGGAAGGAGAGAGGGAGAGAAACATCAGTGTATGGTTGCCTTTTGCATACCCCCTACTGGGGACCTGGCCTGCAACCCAGGCGTGTGCTCTGACTGGAAATCCAACCGGAGTTCCTTTGCTTCACAGCAGGCGTTCAATCCACTGAGCCACACCAGCCAGGGCTATTTAGGATTCTTTACATGGGACTTGCATGGATCTCTCTACCGGACCCCTGGGATTGGGTAATTTGCATTAGCTCTCCTCTCTTCATTCTCATTCACACTCATTCACCATTGTGGAATGCCGAGGCCTGTGGGGGCCTGTGCTGGCAGCATACCTCTACTGGATTCTGCTCCAGTTACCACCGCCCGTCCATATTTTCCTCTTCACTTTCTCCCCTCCCCAACTTGGCTTGATATTGTTAAATTCTTATTTGGGTGGGATCCCTATCTGCCATCCATGTGGGTTTTGATACAGACATATATGGGACTTTTCTGAAGCCTGGGTACACAAAATGCTCAAATGTTTGATGAACGAGTGATTGAACACATCTTCAACCTTCCCACACCCCTCCACCCCACCCAATCCTTATATATGCCTGTCTGAATCCTTTAGTTTTCCTTCCTAGCCGTTTATGTGTAGAGGTTTAGTGGTCTGGCGCCCTTACTGGAGTTTACCTGTATGAGGTTAAGGGTCGTGTTTTGTTCACTGCTGTATCCGCAGTTCCTACACAATGGCTAGCACGTGGGAGATCCTCTAAATATTCTTTGAAGGTTGAAGGGAAATTCTTTTTCTGGCTTTATAACTAAGAAACTAAGGTCTCATCCACTTCCAGCTGGAACTTTGAACCCCTACCTTCCTGGGCCTTGAGCATTCCTCAGGTAGGAAGATGTAATGGTCCCTTGACTTCTTTTCAAATAAGATTGTGCCCCAAATTAGGGAAGTTGGGAGCGAGCCACCTTCACTTCCCCACCCACTTCCAGGGTCCAAAGGAGACACAGCAGCTGGCGAGAGAGGAGCCTTTAATGAAAGACGAGTTGCAGGACTGGCCCACTACTCTTGCGCCCTTGTCGGAGGGTGGGCAAAGGTGGGATTGTGGGGAGGGAAAAGTGGGGTGAAAGGAAAGCAGGGTGTAGAGGCAGGTAGGGCAGTACAGAGGGGAAGGGCGCTGCCCACTGGGGCTGTCTGCTCAACTGTTCTCCCAGAAGAAGTTGTTACAGGCCACTGTGAGGGCAGCCACCAGCACTACATACTCCTGGAAGTCCACCTCCCCATCTCCATTCTCGTCTAGCTCCTTCATCACCTTGTCCACAGCATCCGCATCCTTCTGGGCCTGTGAAGTGAGGAGATGGAGAGGTAGTTGTATAGAGACGTATAGAACTAAGTCAGAGGCAAGGGGGATGGTCGGTTGGGGAGAGGGAGGCATAGATAAACAAGGAGAACTACATCTAATGGGACTCTTCTGCTTCCCTCCTCAAAACTAACACTTGTGGCCTCCTGTTGCCTACAGAATAAGCACCTCAACAAGGCAGAGTAATAACATTAGTTTTTATATGTTGAGTGCCTACAATGGGATAAGCACTATACCAGGAGTTTACAAGCATTGTCTAATGTAATTGCAACACAAACAGTATGAAGTAGATTTCATTATTCTCATTCTGAAAAAGAAACAAATGGACAGTTGGTGGTTAAATGTGTCCAAAGCCACACAGCTAGAAAGTAGCAGTGCTAGAATTTGAACCCAGGTTTAATAAAACCTCAAAGCTGGTGCCTTTCTACTTCTCTTTAGCCTACTTTGCTACATCATTCACTCCAGTTAAAACTACTGAGCATGCTGCATATTCTTTCTGCCATGCTTTTATTCATGCAGACACCTTCTGAAATGTCTACATTTATCCTAATAATCTTCCACTGGAAATCTGTGGCTCAAGTGCCACATCTTTGGAGAAGCTGTCTCCCTTTAGCCAAGTTAATATTCTCCCATAATCCTTTCTGCCACCTCTGTTAAGGCTCTGTGCTTCCTGGTGTTCAGGGTTTACATTCAAATGTCAGTCTTTTCCTTCTAGACTATGAGCCTTGTTACTGATGCATTTACAGAGGGCCTGGCGCTTAACAGGTAATCAATATATCATGCAGGGCGTTTTGACTCGAACCAAGAGAGTAAGGAGATGGATGAGCTGTGCTAGGAGGGGGTGGGGAGATGGTAGGGAGTTGCCCACTCTGTTCCCCCACCCCTCACCCATTCCACCCTGTACCCCTGCCCTGGCCCTGTGCTCACGTCCAGGAAGCCGGAGAGCTCGGTCTGCAGCAGCTCTTTCAGCTCCTTCTTGCTCAGCTTGTACTTGTCCCCCTCCTTGCCCGAGTGGGCATGGAACACATTGATGAGAGTTTCCATCGCCGTCTCCAGCTCAGAACCCATTGCGCAGCTCACCTACCCACCCCCCACCATGGAAGTGAGCTGGGAACCATGGTCAGGATATCTGGGGTCAGGGTGAGGGGAGCCCTCAGACCTGGCCCTGGTCCCACAGCCCAAAAAGCCATGAGATTGGAGTCCCATCACCATTGCAATTTACCTTTCACTGGGTTTTTATGATTAGGAGAACCCAAATATATGTAAGTCCACAGCTGTTCTTTGTGTCCCTCAGTCCATACTCCAGCCAGAGGGAGTCACAGTTAAGAGCATGGAGGTAGAACAGCTGGAGCAGGGCTGGCTCCAGAGACCCACAGTGGACTTTGCAAAGTCTCCTGGCTGTCTGAGCAGACACAGGAGGGTGTGGGAGGCAGGCAGAGAGGCAGGGGTGGTCACAGGACCCAGCCAGGCTTCCTCTGGCTCTATTTTTACCCTGGACGTTGCTTGCCAAGCATAGCCAAGCTCTGCCGTTGGGTGTGGTGGGCTGGGCTCCTCTCTACAGACTCTGCTGCCCACCCTTAGCGAGGAGTCAGTCTGGTGCCCGTGGACACCTGATGGAGAGGGTGCCAGCCTGAGTGGGCAGCCCAGGGTTCATTCTGGGAAGAGAGTCTCATTGCCTCTGAGCTGCCTGTCAGCAGACTGGGGGCCTCTTTTGGTCCTTCAACTCTGTTCTGTCCTGAACATGGCACATTGGCTCTCTGGGGTATGCCTCCATTACCTCTAGTTTGGTTCCTCTTACTCCTCTGCAGAATCAGCCCTTCTGTTGGGTGGTGGTGGGAAGGGAGAGAGGAATGTCTGAGCCTTTGCTCTGGAGCCAGAGCTTCCAGGGAAGAGGAGACTTGTGTCTCTTGCTGCCAGCCCTCCTATCCCAAGGCCCAGCCTGGTAGATGTGGGGAGAGTGGAAGCAGGGAGAAGGGGTTGGTATGTATTGGGGGAAATGAGGAACTCCTGAGTTCAGGGGGCTGGGAGAGAGGAGGAGAAAAATGGAGGGGTCTGTTGAGGAGAGGAAACTGCCAAGCCAGGGGGCTCTTTCCCTTGGTCCTGGGACAGTCAACCCCTCCACAGCCTCAGGGGGCAGCTCAGGTATCTCAGATCAGGTATCCCCATCCTGTCCCAGGCCTGAGGGGCTAGACAATGGGCCCTGATCGAATGACATCCCAGCTCTTCAATGGGGCCCTTGTGAGTGTCACCTGAACTCCGGACATGAGAAGTGGTTGTCACAGAGACATGGGGGAGATGGAATCCAAGCCTCGCTGATGGAGGGGATAAGGGGCATGTGAGGGAGGGGTGCTGGTGGCTCAGTTACTGGCCCCATCCAGGAGGGGCACCTGGAGGTTGCCTGGAGCTCTTGAGCAGCCAGGTATTTTATGTAGCAGCAGCTCTGAGAGGGCCTTGGCAGGGAGGAGGAAGAGGGCAACACATAAAAGAATGGGGGTGGGGGGGCATCTAGAGGTCTGGGCAAAGAAAGAGGGGGGAATGGGAAGTTGTATGAAGCAAGAGTTGGGAGGGGGGACAGTACCCTACTGCCCCCCCTTCCTGAAATCTCATGGTCCATGCTCTGCCACCCCCAGACTTCCCTGGGTCCTGCGATCTTGGCAAGGCTGGCTGGGGGTGGCAGGGTCTGAGACTGCAGCGGGGTAGGCTGAAACAGCTGTTCCATCTGCATAGTCTTACCTCACTGGAAGTGAGCCAAGGGTTGGGTCCCATCCCCAGGACCTGGGAGATTGAGGAAGCCTTGGGAGGGCACTTGAGGTCTCCCTGCTAGGAGGGCCTGGTCTTTTGGGAGCTCGGTGGCTGGGTCCCTCTCTGGCTTCCTTGCTCACGTCGCTCCCACATATCCCTCTGACCTTCATTTGCCTCCAAATCCTGTCTCCCTCAAATCCCAAACTGCCATCATCCAAACTCTTTCCAGACCCTCACCTCTGTGCACCACAATGCCATTGTCCCCAAAGTCTTGGACCCTCGCTAAAGTCCCCTTTCCCCCAAGTTGGCCAGGGCTGGGGCGGGATACTCACTGTCAGCCTGGGCCTGAGGTGGGAGCAGGTTCTGGACAGACAGACAAAGCTGAAATGTGGCTACTGGAGCTGTGTCGGGAGACCTGTCTCCAGTCCTCCTTCCCTCACTGACCCCACCTCTCCACCAGCTCCACCCCTTCACAGACACCCAGTGGGGCAAGGGGCCAGGAGTGGACAGAGGCGCCCTCTGTGCTGGAACAAGCTGCCCTGTGTCTTCTCCAGTCTTGGTTGCCTCTCCCCCACTGCTGGCCCCCAGCAGGCAGGGCCCAGGAGGAAGGGCGGGGGTGGGGTGGGGTGGGGGAAAGTCCTGGGAAGGACACTGAGAGCCCCTCACACTCTACAGTACCCAGTTGTCACCAGCTAGGCAGGGAAGGGAGGAGCCCACTGAGGGGGTCTCAGTGAGGGGACCCCTCATTGAATAATTTAGTTTTGGAAGTCTCCCTCGGAGGTTTCGGTATGAGACCCCACTGAGGGATTTCAATATGGGGTCTCCTCTGTGGGGTCTCATTCTGATTCCCCTGTTTGTGGGGTCTCTGTCTGGAATCCTCTGAGGGGATGATCTTGGGCTGCAGGGTTTTTTGTGGGATATCATTTTGAGACGGGTGTTTCTTAGATTGGGTCTCTCAGTGCTCCCTCTGTTGGTTTTCTTTCCATCGGCAATCTGCAGCCTCCCCTTGCCACCGCTCCCCCCCCCCCCCCCCGCCCCGTTTGGGCGTCTCCTGTCTTCAGAATCAACCAGGAAACTTGACACCTCTGGGCTTGGGAGCAGTTCGCCTCCCAGCCTGGTAGGCTTGTAAACCTCAGCTCCGCACGATTCAACCCATCTCTGTGACTTGTCCTGGTGAGTCCCCCTAACTCTGGAGGGAGCCTGGGGAGCCTTTTTCTTTTGCTGAAAAAGATTTTATTTATTTTTAGAGAGAAGGGAAGGGAGGGAGAAACATCAGTCAGTCGCCTCTTGTGCCCCAACTCGGGACAGCCCAGGCATGTGCTCTGACCAGGAATCGAACTGGTGACCCTTTGTGGGACAATGCTCAACCAATTGAGCCAAGCAGGTCAGGGCATGGGGAGCCTTTTTCCTCTTGGGGATCCCAGGTCCCTCCCCAGGAGCCTGCTCAGATTGGGAAGTGGCTTGGGGAAAGGCCACAGCCCCTGCGGGGTAGAGTAGGGGGTGGCTGAAAAGGGAGGATTAGTGGGCGTATCCCCTACATCAAGCCCTCCCCCAGCCCTGGGGCTATGAGTGCCTGGACTGAGACCTTCCTAGGAGGCGGCAGTCGGAGAGGCCCATCCAGGACCCCTGTTACCCGGAAATGGGCGGGAGGTCTGATGGGTTCTGTGCTCTGCCTAGCTGTCCCTGTGTGGAAGCAGGGAGGGGCCACGGGGAGGGGGCGGGTCTGGCCTGAAAGAGCCAGCCCTGACCACAGCTGGGCTTGTACCAGACTCCGGCTGCTGTGCTGGGAGGAGCGGGCGGAGTGCCTGGGGTGAAGACCCAGGTTCCCGAACAAACAAACGAGCTTTGGAGACAAACAACCCAACTCTCTGAGGCCAGGTGAGATTCCAAGAAAGGACCCTCGGTACTGAACCCCGCAGAGGGGCCAGGAGACTGAGAGGGCTCCAAAGACAATGCTCAGACTGAAAGCCTCCCCCTGAGAGAGGGGTCTTCAGGCTGAGGGACCACCACAGAGGGGTCCTTAAGACACAGGCACTTCAAAAGATTGAGATCTAGAGAGGAAGGGGTCTGGAAATGAATACTGCTTCTCCCACCTACACTGAGGTACTCCTCTGCCCCAAGCTCCATCCCTGTCCCCTCCTTTCTTTCCCATAATGCCTCCTCCAGGCAGAGGCCTGAGATGGTGACCCAGGGCAGGGTCACTCTGGCCTATCCTGACTCTCCCTTTCTCTCCTTACCGTTCGGTGGCAGGTCAGCCCCGTGAGACCATCAGCTGCAGTCTCAGAGTCCTAATGGCAGCAGAGCCACTGACTGAACTGGAGGCGGCCATTGAGACCGTGGTCACCACCTTCTTCACCTTTGCAGGGCGAGAGGGCCGAAAGGGCAGCCTCAGCATCAATGAGTTTAAGGAACTGGCCACTCAGCAGTTGCCTCATCTGCTCAAGGTAAGTGTGGGTCTCTGGGCCTCAGGTTTTGGGAGACAGTGGCTGTGGGACACTGTGTGTGATGTGATATTGCTAGGCACGATCATGTGACCACAGATGTGTTGTGGTGAAGGGTGTAGGTGACTACTTGTGTAAGTGGTTCTGGGTGTTCTTGCCTGGTGAGTGTGTAACAAGGTAACACTGTCTGAGGGGAAGTGTGTTACTGGGCTTTGTGCTGCCATCAGAAGATGCTGTTAGATTCCTGTGCCTGCTCTGTGCCTCTCTGGTCTCATTTCACAAACACAAGACAGGGCCCAGAGCTGCTTCCAGGAGGTTCATAAACCATCAGAGCTGGGTGGGCAAGAGAAAACATGGCCTATATTCCTCACTTAACAGTTAATGGAAACTGAGGTCCAGCTGTGGGAAGAAGTTTGTCAAACACACACACAAACCCCATAGCCTAGTTCATGTCGTCATAGAATATCAGTGACCTATGGTGACCTCCCACCCTCTCTGGGAATACCCTCAAGTATGCGCCTGACAAGGTCATTCCTTCTCTTCTCACTGGAGAGAGTAGGATTTAAATTTCATCCGCTCTGGATTGGTACATCATCCAAGGCTGCTAAAAGTTTCTTTTACTTTTTTTCTGAAAATTCACAGGGACATAAACATGTGTGAAGATAGATTTAAAAGAAAAACAAACAGCCCTGACTAGCATGGCTCCGTTGGCTGTGCGTCATCTCGCAAAGTGAAAGGTTGCTGGTTCCCTTTCAGATCACGTACCCTGGGTTGCAGGTCCCGTCCCCGGTCAGGGTGCTGATGAGAGGCAACCGATGAATGTTTCTCTTTCACATTGATGTTTCTCTCCCTCTCTTTCTCCCTCCCTCCCCCCCTCTCTACAATAAATAAAATCTTTAAAAAGAAAAAAGAAAAAATCCTCAAACTGGTCTCTGAAACTCATAGTCTATCATTTGCCAAATCCCTTGTATCCTTAGACTTTCTAAATTTTTTCCCTTCCTCTTCTCACAGGAAACTTTAGGCTCTTTCCTGAAAGTACAGCATTTCCTGTAGCCTTGTCAAATAATGACTGGTTTTGCTTCCAAATACAGCTTCCTTTGGGCCTGGAAGTGCAGGAGTGAACTCTGCTTTTCATCGCTGCTTCCAGATCTTAGTGTTTTTCTTCTTCCTAAGATGCCCAGTTCCTCGGAAGCTCATAGACCTCCTGCCTTCCTTGTAGCTCTTCAGGTGCTAGCTTCCTGTTTCTTTCTCACCACCGGCACTGTTGTTACCTGCAGTACCCACACGGACTACTCATCCAACACCTGGGCCTTTCCATTTCTTGAGCTCCTCAGTCTTCTGCATCTCAGCATTCCACCCTTTGTTTATGCTTCAGATTGTCATTACCAAAATAAGCACACCACCTCAAAATCTCAGTTTTAAGCCCCCCTTTCTCTATCGTCTACTCCCATCATTCCGATTCTCTTCCTCTGTAGGGAAGTAAAAATGGATTTTTCTCCCACCTTTCTATGTTCTTCTGGCTAGTGTAATAATCAAGTTAACATGAGGTAGATTAACAGACAGAAATAACCAAATTTAATACACATGTACACATGGGGGTTCCAAAGAATGTGGGGTCTGAAGAGACACTGGGCAGTTGAGGCTTATGTGCTGTTTTGGAGCTAAGGAGAAGGGTGAGTGGGCTGTGGTTTGGGACTTGAAAGGGCAGGAAGGCAATTCACATGGGGACAGAAGAGCAAATGTTTGGTAAATAAATGTTTGCTGGGCCATCTTTAACATGAGACGCAGAGAGGACTTTTAGCAAATGGGCCTCTCTATCACACCTAATTCACATAAACTATAGTAATCTATAATGATAGCTCCCTTCCTGCAGCAGGCCCTCTATCTAAATTCTTTTAGGCTTTTAGGGGGAAGGTCAAAAGTTTTTCCTGAGTTTGTTTTTTGAAAAGAACCAGCCTAAAGTATTCGGTTTCCATCCCCAAAAACATATTTTGGGGTGGCAAACTCTGCTTCCCCTCACTTCTAGCTAGTTCTTCCACTCCAGTGTGGCCTTGACTCCCTATCACTTTTTTTCTCTTCTATCGTTATCCCTTGTGTCCTCATTTCCTCTGTTACTCAACTGGGTTCTAAGGCTCATCATTATAACCACTCCCTCAACCCTCAGCAGAATAGCCATGGGGATGTAAAGTATGAAGTAGGAAATGGAGTAGCCAAAATACTTAAAGGCATGACACATGGACATGAACCATGGTGGGGAGATTGCTTCAGGGAGTGGGAGTGCTGGGGTAAGGGGGCAAAGGGGAAAGATCAGGACAACTGTAATAGCATAATCAATAAAACATTATTAAAAAAACAAACAATAGCCCTGGCTGGTGTAGCTCAATGGATTGAGCGCCAGCCTGTGAACCACAGGGTTGCTGGTTCAATTCCCAGTCAGGTCACATGCCTGGGTTGCAGGTCAGGTCACTGGTGTGGGGTGCGAGAGGCAGGCACACATTGATGTTTCTCTCCCTCTCTCCTCCTTCCCTTCCTCTCCGTCTAAAAATAAATAAATACAATCTTTAAATAAAAATTAATGTACTATATTCCAATATAGGTTAATACAAATTTATGCAGACAATCTTTTATTGGAGTTTTCTCTTATGTCCATTTTTTCACCTCTTGCAAACATCCTTGTTTATACATCTTTACACACTTGAGGGAAAGATCTGACAGCAGAAATATTAGGTCAAAAGGCATGTCTGTTCTTAATTCTTATAGGTGTTACCAGTTTGCTTCCCATTTATGGCTGCCAGCAGTGCATGTGAATGCCTGTTTCTCATGTCCTTGCCCAGAATAAGTCTTTTCCCCAGCTAAACTATTTTTTTCAGTAATGAAAGAAGAAAGATTAATTTTCTTTAGATGCATAATTAAAGCCCAAACTGAGTCTTACTAAGCTTTTTTTAAAAAAATGTCTGATCTTATTTATTACTCTTTCTTTTTTAAATCATCACCCGAAGGTATGTTTTTAATTGACTTTAGAGACAGGAAGGGAGAGAAAGAAAACATTGATGTGAGATGTTAGGGTGATGTTCCTGGTCAGTGATGCAGACTATGAAAGAATTCACAAAGAACCCTGGCTACTGTGGCTCAGTGGATTGAGAGCTGACCTGTGAACTAAAGGGTGGCTGGTTTGATTCCCAGTCAGGGCACAGCCTGGGTTGTGGGCCAGGTTCCCAGTAGGGGGCGTGCGAGAGGCAACCACACATTGATGTTTCTCTCCCTCTCTCCCCCTCCCTTCTCCTCTCTAAAAATAAATAAGTAAAATCTTAAAAAAAAAGGCATAGACTCTTATATTTAAAACAAAATAAAGAATTCACAAAGAGAACAAAATGCAGAGAGAAAAGTTTTTATTCAATTTCCAAGAGTGGAAAGGGATGGCCAAGATGGAGGCATAGGTAGATACACTTTGCCTCCTCACACAACCAAAACAAGGACAACAACAAATTTAAAAACAAAACACAACCACAACTGCCAGAAAATTGAACTGTATGGAAGTCAGACAACCAAGGAGTTAAGGAGGAAACATTCATCCAGACTGGTAGGAGTGGTGGAGACAGGCAGGTGGGGTGGAGAGGATGCATGGCAAGGCGGCAGCTGGAAGATTGAGTGAGCAAGGTGGCGGCTGGCAGACCGACGGTCCCACATTTGTGTGCGGATAAACCAGGAGGAACAACTGGGAAGCAAGACAGACTATGCAACCTAGGGTTCCAGCGTGTGGGAATAAAGCCTCAAAACCTCTGGCTATAAAAACCTGATGGGAATTGCAGTGGAGGAAGAAACTCTCAGCCTCACAGGAGAGTTTGTTGGAGAGATCCACAGGGTTCTAGAACATATACAAGCTGACATACCTGAGACTCAGCACCAGAAGGGCCTAATTTGCTTATGGGAAGCAGGGGAAGTGACTAAAAGCTGGCGAAAGCTGAACAAGTGGCCTTGTTCCCTTTTGGACCTCTCCCCCACATACAGCACCACAACAGTGATGTGGGTTGCCCCTCCCTATCAAATACATAAAGCTCCACCCTTTGCTACATAACAGGTCCACCAAGACAAAAAAAATATGGCCTTAATGAAAGATCAGGTCAAAGCTCCAAAAATAGAACTAAGCAATGAAGAAATAGCCAACTGGTCAGACACACAGTTCAAAACACTGGTAATCTGGATGCTCACAGAAATGGTTGAGTATGGTCACAAAATAGAGGAAGCAGTGAAGGCTATGCAAAGTGAAATAAACCAAGAGTGGAAAGGGGCGTGGCATGGAGAGATACACCAGCACTGAGGGGTGGGAGCTTTGAGCTTTTTATGGATTATAATTAGATTATAAAAAAAGTATGGGGGTTGGCTGTGGTCCCTGGGCTATTGAGGGCATTGCAACACAGGTTTGGGTGGTTTTGCATAAGCTATAGTTTGCTTCAGTGTTATCTTTTGCCTGCAACTGTGGGGGGCGGTTAGTCTTGTTCTGCTCTTGCTTTCCAATTATTTCCAGTTTTGGGGACATAAACTTAGAAGAATAAAATGGCAGTCCTGTTTAACAAGGTCATAGGCCTGCTTTGCAAATGGTGCCACGATAGCAAATGATGCCAGATTTATCCTTTCATGAGAGAAACATTGATTGGTTGCCTCCTGTACATGCCCTGACCGGGGATTGAACCCACATTATTTTTAAAAAACATTTAATTTTTGTTTTTTAAAGATTTTATTTATTCATTTTTAGAGAGAGGAGAAGAGAAGGAGAAAGAGGGAGAGAAACATCAATGTGTGGTTGCCTCTCATGCGCCCCACACCAGGGACCTGGCCTGCAACCCAGGCATGCGCCCCAACTGGGAACCGAACCGGCAACCCTTTGGTTCCCAGCCCATGCTCAATCCACTGAGCTACACCAGCCAGGGCAAAAAAAAAAAACATTTAATTTTTTTAGAGAGAGGCGGAGGGAGGAAGAAAAGAGGGGGAGAAACATCAGTCAGTTGTTTTCATTGGCTCCCCGGCCAGGGACTGAACTGAGCTGAACTTGCAATCCAGGTATGTGCCTTGACTGGGAATCAAATCAGTGACTTTTTGCTTTGCAGGACAGATGATGTCCAACCAACCGAGCTGCATCAGTCAGGGCTAGATCATTTTTGACTGTACTCAGAGGTGGACTCTCGTCTCTTGGCAATCTGCTACTGGCATTTTCCTTTGGCTTCACTCTCTTAGCCAAGAGCTTAGCATATTCTGCTGCCTCCTCCTTATTTTTCTTAGCACACTGTTTCTTTAGAGCAAGCCACTGACTTTTGTATTGGAGAATGTATGCAGTAACAAGACACTGAATCTCAGGAGCTTTGTTCCTGTGTTTCTTCCCTTCTTTCTTTAGGGGCTTTCTCACAACATATTGGTGGATATAATCTTCTTTTGAGATTGAAAAGTTTGTGGATTCTGCTAGCTCTTTTGGACCCCACTTGATGAGTCACAGTAGTATCAGTGACATCAGGAATATCTTCCTCCCTTTTTTTACAATGGCCAAGTTGAGAACACTGAGATTGGTCTCCACAATGCAACCCTGAATAGTTTTGTGCTTTCTTCAGTCCTCTTTGGTCTGTAACAGGAATCCCCCTTACTCAGTAGCAGGAGAACAGGATCAGGGCAGGACATCCTGCCTCCTGGGGAGACCTTGTTTGTTTTTCCCACCACTGATTTGAACGACATACCCTTCCATTCTGCACCCAGAGCATCAGCAGCAACTTCTGTGGTCATACACGTCTCACAAATGGTACAAAGTTTGTGTTCATTTCCACTTCAATGAGTTTCTGGCGACCAGTGGCTGGGAAAGAGATGTTCAACTTCATCCTGAAGCAGCTGACCGCCTCTGAGGAGCCCTGAGAAAGAGTTACCAATCTTTTAATTTTTCTAATCTAACAGGTGAAAATGGTACTTGTTCTGATTTATACTACTTATAAAATTCTGAGTGAAATACAACATTAAAAAAACTTTTTCATGGACATGTATATTGCTTTTTCTGTTAACCACTTGTTTATTTCTTTTATCAAAGAGTTTTTGATATTGATTTTTTTCTAGCTCTTTATAAGAAATTAGCTTTTGTCTATTATGTGTGTTGTGAATCTTTCCCCCTAACTTACCCTTTGTCCTTTGACTTTATTTTGGGTAGTTTTCGCCATACAGAATATACAAAAATTTTATGTAGTCAAGTTATCCAACTTTTCCTGAATGGCTTCTGTGTTTTATGTCATACTTAAAAAGATCTCCCACAACTTAACATATTAAAAAAAAACAAACCACACTTTATTTTATTAAAATTTTCTGCCCTGGTTGGTGTAGCTCAGTGGATTGAGTGCGGGCTGCGAACCAGAGGGTCGCTGGTTCGATTCCCAGTCAGGGCACATGCCTGGGTTGCGGGCCAGGTCCCCAGTGGGGACCAGGTGAGAGGCAACCACACATTGATGTTTCTCTCCCTCTCTTTCTCCCTCCCTTCCCCTCTGTCTAAAAAAAAAAAAAAAAAAATTTCTACTGATGTGAAATGCCAACTTTATTATTTATCCAATTCCTATGTGTGTTTTGGGTGTCCTTATTCTGTTTCATTTATCTGTTTATTATTTAATAACAATCTCATTTACTGTAGTTTTTTTAAAAATTAGATTTTAGGATTTCTGGCCAAGATGGAGGTGTAGGTAGACACACTGTGCCTCCTCGCACAACCAAAACAAGGACAACAACAAATTTAAAAACAAAAACAACTAGAACTGCCAGAAAATCGAATTGTATGGAAGTCTGACAACCAAGGAGTTAAAGAAGAAACATTCATCTAGACCAGTAGGAGGTGTGGAGACGGGCAGCTGGGTGGAGAAGACTTGCGGCAAGGTGGCAGCTGCAGGACTGGGGTGGGCAAGGCAGTGGCTGGTGAGGTGGTGGATTGCGGACTGGGCGGTCCCATATTAGCATGCAGATAAACTGGAAGGAATAACTGGGAATCGAGTCAGACCGCACAACCCAGGGTTCCAGTGTGGGGAATTAAAGCCTCAAAACGTCTAACTGAAAACACCTGTGGGGGTTGAGTTGGCAGCGGGAGAAACTCCCAGCCTCACAGGAGAGTTCATTGGAGAGATTCACAGGGTCCTAGAATGTACACAAACCCACCCACTGGGGAATCAGCACCAGAAGGGTCCAATTTCTTTGTGGGGAGTGAGGGAAGTGACTGAAAGCCAGCAGAGAGTGGAGCAAGCTTCCCCCTCGGACCCCTCCCCGACAGACAGCATCACAGTGCAGCGATGTGGGTTGCCTGGCCCTGGTGAACACCTAAGGCTCTGCCCCTTACTATGTAACAGGTGCACCGAGACAAAAAAAAAAAAAAAAAAAAAAAAAAAAAAAAAAAAAAAAAAAAAAAGACCCAAATGAAAGAATAGATCAAAGCTCCACAAAAAATAACAACTAAGTGATGAAGAGATAGCCAACCTAGCAGATGCACAGTTCAAAACACTGGTAATCAGGATGCTCACAGAATTAGTTGAATATGGTCGCAAATTAGATGAACAAATGAAGGCTACGCTAAGTGAAATAAAGGAAAATGTACAGGGAACCAACAGGGATGGGAAGAAAACTGGGACTCAAATCAATAATGTGGACCAGAAGAAAGGAAGAAACATTCAATCAGAACACAATGAAGAAACAAGAATTCAAAAAAAATGAGAGGCTTAGGAACCTCCAGGATGTCTTTAAACGTTCCAATATCCGAATCATAGGGGTGCCAGAAGGAGAAGAGGAAGAGCAAGAAATTGAAAACTTATTTGAAAACATAATGCAGGAGAACTTCCCCAATCTGACAAAGGAAATAGACTTCCAGGGAGTCCAGGAAGCTCGGAGAATCCCAAAGAAGTTGGACCCAAGGAGGAACACACCAAGGCACATCATAATTACATTAGCCATGATTAATGATAAGGAGAGAATCTTAAAAGCAGCAAGAGAAAAGGAGACAGTAACCTACAAAGGAGTGCCTATAAGACTTTCAGCTGATTTCTCAAAAGAAAACTTGCAGGTAAGAAGGGGCTGGACAGAAGTATTTGAAGTCATGAAAGGCAAGGACCTATATCTAAGATTACTCTATTCAGCAAAGCTATCATTTAGAATGGAAGGGCAGATAAAGTGCTTCCCAGATAAGGTCAAGTTCAAGGGGTTCATCATCACCAAGCCCTTATTCTATGACATGTTAAAGGAACTTATCTAAGAAAAAGAAGATAAGAAATATGATATCAGTAAAATGACAAGAAATTCACAGTTATTAACAGCCACACCTAAAACAAAAACAAACTAAGCAGACAACTAGAACAGGAACAGAATCACAGAAATGAAAACCACATGGAGGGTTATCAGTGGGGAGTGGGAGAGGGAGAGAAGGGGAAAAGGTACAGAGAATAAGTAGCATAAATGGTAGGTAGAAAATAGGGGCAAGTTAAGAACAGTATAGGAAATATAGAAGCCAAAGAACTTATATGTATGACCCATGGACATGAACTAAAGGGTGGGAATATGGATGGAAGGGGATGTGCAAGGTGGAGGGGAATAAAGGGGGGAAATGGGACAACTGTAATAGCATAATTAATAAAATATATTAAAAAATAAAAATTAGATTTTACTTACTTTTAGAGAGAGGGGAAGGGAAGGAGAAAGGGAGAGAAACATCAATGGGTGGTTGCACCTCATGCACCCCCCACTAGGGAGCTGGCCCACAACCCAGGCATGTGCCCTGACTGGGAATCGAACCAGCAGCCCTTTGTTTCATAGGCCTGCCCTCAATCCACTGAGCTACACCAGGTAGGGTTCATTTAGTGTAGTTTTATAGTATACTTTAATAAACTGTAGGGTTGTTTCTCTCTTATCTTTCAGAATTTTACTGGTGGATCTCATATGTTTATTTTTCAAGAAGAATTTTAGTAACCTTTAATCATGTTAAAAAGAATCCTGTAGATTGTTAATTGGGATCATGTGTATATATTTTAGGGAATATTGACATCTTACACTATTGAGCCTTTCTCTTTAAAAAAAGGTATTTTTTAATTTGAATAAAAAAATTATTTTTTATTTTAATTTATTGATTTTAGAAAGAGAAACATCGATTTATTCTTCCACTTATTCATGCATTCATTGGTTGATTTTTTGAAACATGTTTATTTACACCCTGGCTGATGTGGCTCAGTGGATTGAGTGCCCCGCTTGAGAAGCAAGGGGTTAGTGTTTCGATTCTCAGTCAGGTCTCCAGTAGAGAGTGTGCAAGAGGCAACCACACATTGATATTCTCTCCCTCTCTTTCTCCCTTCCCCTTTAAAGATAAATAAATAAAATCTAAAAAAAAGATTTATTTGCTTATTTTTAAAGAGAGGGGAAAGTGGGGTAGAGAAACATTGATGGATTGCCTCTCGCTCATCCCCAGCCAGGGACCTGGACCACAACCCAGACATGTGCCCTGACTGGGAATCCAACTGGTGACCTTTTGGTTTGTGGGACAACGTTCAACCCACTGAGCCACACCAGTCAGAGCTCATTGGTTGATTCTTGTATGTGTCCTGACTGGGGATCAAACCTGCAACCCTTGGCCTATTGAGACAACACTCCAACCAGCTGAGCTACTCTTCGAGGGCTCCAGTTTTCTTTTATATTAAATACATCGTCTGAGACCCAATTTCCAATATAGTGGCTCACCTCATTTACATAACAAAAGACACCTTCATCACTCTCAACACTTAGGAATTCCAAAAGTTTTGGGGGTTGTGAGTTTGGGATTGTGGAGGAAGATCACATATATATGAGAATTATATTTTGGTTTGTCATTTGAATGACTAAATATATATATTTTTATGAATCACAATATCACAAATATCCTTCAGTTTTCTTCACAAAAGCTAGATAGATTTCTATCTTTTTTAGTATAGTTTCTAACTGATTAGTATTTATATACATAAAGGTTATTGGTTTTTGAATATTAATATTATACTAAAATACTTTATCTTTTCTAATAGTTTTTTTTGTATGAGTATGGGGGAGAAATACAGAATAGTGGATAAGGGCATAAACTCTAAGTCAAACAATCTAGGTTCAAATGCAGGTTCTGGCATGTCGTGCCTGGTTAGTTACTTAATCTTTCAGAGCCTTAATTTTTCATCTGAGAAATGGACTCATAATAATGTTTTTGTTGGATGGGTCTTGCATTTATTCAGCCAGTACTCTGTGCTGTCCTGATACCATCCTAGGCTTTGGGTTACGGTGGTGAGCAGGCACCTGCTGTGTGCCACACAGTCTCCCAGGCCTTGGTATTGCAGTGGTGAACCAGGGGACGAGGTCCCTGTGCTCACGGAGCCTTTCATCCCAGTAGGTTATGAAGATTAAATGAAGTCAAAGAGTGTAATGTGTTTAGAATAATGCTTGGAACCGTCAGCACTATAAAGTGCTTACACTCGTTGGAATGATAGCCATTATGATTCTTTTTTTCCCTAGGTACGCAATGATATAATTGCTGATATAGTAAGAGGTGCATTTTCCTTTTCTTTCCTAACACTTACTATATTTTTTGTTTCTTTCTCTTGACTAATTGTGTTCTCTCTTCCTCCCCATATAGTGTTACAGTGGGCACCTTTACCTTCACTGGCAATACTTAGAGTATTATACAATTAAATATGATTGTGGCTTTTTAAAAACTCTTGTGTGGCTCTTCTATGGATTAGCTTTGTGCCGTTGATAGATTTGGCAAGTCTTCTCTGCCTTCATGCAAATGTTGGTTCAGATGGTTAGCGTGGAATGGCCCGAGGCACCCTTTTCTGGTTTGACGTGGGTGCATCATTTGACAGTCTGTGTTTTGGTCATGATTGTTTATCTGGCAACAAATCTTTTGATCATGATGGTCCAGCTTACAGTGTCCTTTGATGTCACAGGCCTATCATGAGGGACTTCATCAAGGGTCCCCTAGAAAAACAAATGGAATGGTGTCTGCCATTCCCCTGATCTACCAGGCTAGTGACTCAAATGGAAAAATGAGAAGACATCAGGTTTATGCAAATGAGCAGCCAAGTGTTGTGAACTTCTCCAGCTTTCTGAAGCAGGAGGGTGGCCCAAGAAGGCTCTGAGGGTGGTCAGAGTAGGTCCGTGTCTACAAGGGCTCCCCAGGTGTCCTTGGACAAATCCCAGGGCTGGTACCGTAGTGTGCTGGAACCCGCCTGCACCTGCAGGTGAGGGCCCACTGTGTGCATCTCTTCCCAGCTCTGTAGTCAGTGACGTTTGTGGTTCATAATTTGCTGTGGTGGGAGTATTTATACCCCAGCAAATGCTACAAACCACATTCTCCACCTCCCTGTGCTGCTGCCCTTTGGAGTTGGGCACCATGACAGCACTGTCTTGGGGCTGCAGCCTCCTCCTGGAGGTGTGGGGCAGGTCCTCATGGTCCCTGAGGGAAGGGAATGACAACTAGCAGTTCTTCCCTCTCCCCTTCTTGAGAGCTCTCATTTCTAACCCCACCCTTCCCTTTGGTGTCTCCTCAGGATGTGGGCTCCTTGGATGAGAAGATGAGGAGCTTGGATGTGAATCAGGACTCAGAGCTCAAGTTCAATGAGTACTGGAGGCTGATTGGGGAGCTGGCCAAGGAGATCAGGAAAGAGAAGGCCCTGGAGATCCGGAAGAAGTAAAACCTGCTGGCCAGGATGGGGTGGGCAGGGCAGGACCAGGCAGAACCCCATTCCCCCAAATAAAACTTCCACCTTAAAACATGAATGTTTTTCACACCTACACTTCTTCTCTTGAGACTAAGGGGTGGGAAAGCTCGCTCTGACTTGAGGGTGGGTCTAAAAATTATGAGCTCCTTGAGGACAAGGAATGTTATTCATCTTCTAATATTCTGCAGCGTCTAGCCCCTGGATCTTGTGCTCAGGGTAGGTTGCTCAATAAAGAAATGGTTGGTGAATGAATATATGAAAGATGGAGACAGATCTCTGGAGCAGGTGAGGTGACTCATATTCTACCAGGTGCCTCCTAGGGCTCAGGTGTGGGCTTGGCTCCCATTTTCTTACTCCTAGGGTTTGTGTCATTGAATGATAATAAAAGCAGTGAACATGTGTTGAAGGCTTGCTATTTCTTGCATTAATTTAGTTAATTCTCACAGCCCTTTGAGGTAGATTCTATTTTTAAGTCCCATATTAAAGAGGAAGACACATATTTTAGAGAGGTTAAGTCACAAAGGCAAGATCAGGTGGAACTGGGTTGAAATTCCAGAGCCTCTGATGAGTGCTTGAGAACACCCTCTTTCCCTCCCCCCTCCCTCAAGAGCAGGGGTGAAGTAGAAGGATGAACACAAGTCCTGGTTCAAGGACTGGGGAGAGGGTGATGGAGGTCCTGTAGGAAGCAGAACTTTAGAGTGCCAATGGTAACCCTCTCCCTGTCCTTGGCTTAAGGGGTATGTGGCTTGCACTGCCTGCCACCAGAGGGAGCAGGGGTGGGGCTGCCTAATGGGTACCACCTTCCAGGGGATTGACACTGCATACCCTCAGGTGTCCATCTGGGGCAGCTCAGTCCCAAGGAACATGTAAGCTCTCTACAGCACACCATGAAAGGGTCCTAGATTGAGACCTATCTAAGTGCCCCCAGACTGAGAGACCTGAGAGGCACCCTCAGACTGAGACTCCCAGGGGCCATTTATCTGAGATATTCCAGAGGGGTACCCACCCTGAGGGGCTGCTACACTGAGGGAGAGACCCACAGTGAGAGACCCTCAGAGGGATCCCCAGACTGAGATTCTCAGAGCGACCCAGGTTGAGGCACTTTTGGAGAAGCCCTCGGATTGAGAGACTTCCAGAGCAACCCCATCTCAGAATGACACTTGGAAGGGCCTCATGGAGACCCTAACAGGTGCCTCTTATTGAGGCCACAAGTACAGGGAAGCCCTAAAAGGGGCCTTGGAGGGGCATTGGGATTGGTCACCTAAAAATAGAAGGACAAAGTGAGACAACAAATATTTATTTGAGATCCAAAAGAATAAATATTCTGGAAGCACTGATTTAGGTAGAAACTCAAAAAGTGTTCCACTTGGGGTTGAGGGGAGTATTTATGAGAAAGAGGAGGGGAATAATTACTGGTGGAGAGAGCGAAAGATTTTTTATTTTTTAAGATTTTATTTATTTTTAGCTAGAGGGGAAGGGAGGGAAAAAGAGGGAGAGAAACATCAATGTGTGGTTTCTTCTTGTGTGCCCCCTACTGGGGACCTGGCCTATAACATAGGCATGTGCCCTGACTGGGAAGTGACCTTTCCGTTCGCAGGTGGGCACTCAGTCCGTTGAGCCACACCAGCCAGGGCTAAAGGGTTTTTAATGGTGTTGATATGCAAAGGAAGGAATTTCTGTAAGTGCAGAAAAACTAACATAATGATGCTAATTCTTAGGAATGTCTTCAATTTTCAGCCTGCTTTCTTGTTATCTCTGCAAACAGTTGTTTGGATTACAATGCTTCAGGCCCAACCCAAAGGTGATTTGTCCAGTTTTAACGTTCCAATGATTTGAAAGGTGAGATAAACAAGGCAGGTCCTCTGAGGTGGCGCCTTGGACTCCATTTTTTTATTTTATTAAAAAAAAATTATTTTTAGAGAGAGGGAAAGGGAAGGAGAAAGAGAGGGAGAGAAACATTAATGTGTGGTTGCCTCTCGAGCACCCCCAACACAGGCATATGCCCTGACTGAGAATCAAACCTGTGACCCTTTCATTTGCAGGCCAGCACTCAATCCACCGAGCCACACCAGCCAGGGCTGGACTTCATTTTAAAGTGGCTCCTTTTAAAATAAATACAATAAATATCAATTTTTATAATAAAAATAAAATAAAAAATAAATAAAAATAGGGGTGGGGAGAACGGTGGGGGGAAATGCAGACAACTGTAAGTGAACAACAATAAAGTAATAAAATCTTTAAAAAAATAAAAATAAAATGGCTCTTTTATTTTTTATTTTTTTTCATCAGGTGTGCTCTGATCTCAGGGTTTAGGAAAGGAACCCAGGAGCTTTGACTCTGGGCCCCACCCCATTCTCGCCCTGACCCCCTGCCCTTCTCCCTTTCTCCTCCCCATCAGGTGAGGAGAGCTGAGTCCCTGGGTCTGCTCTCTGATTGTGTGTCTGTGTGTATGTGGTTGCTGTGGAGTGGCTGGGTTAGGGAAGGCTTGGGGCTCTGAGAGAGGGAGGAGCAGGCAGTCCAACCAGTTTGGAGAGGTCATTAGCTGCCAGATAACTCATTTGGGCCTTGCACAGGTGCACGCTGGTTGAGGAGAGCTGAAGGGAAGCCGGGACAGCACCCAGTCTGGCCCCTCCACCAGGCTGCCCCTCTCTGGTTCCTTCCTGATCCAGTCCTCATTCATCTCTCTGCCATCAGGACTGAGGAAGGCTGGGCTACGGGATCTGGGCAGGCTTGAGTGTCACTGACCACAGTTGTCCAGGTGAGAAGTGTGTCTGTGTGTACGACATCAAAGTACAGAGGGGTTCCTGACAACCTCTCTCAACCTACGTGTCCCTCATTTCCTCTGTAGCACAAACACTGCCTTGATCAGCATTTGCTTCTCCCGGTTCTTAGCTCAGGGCCCCTGTGTTTCCTTGCCCTGCATCCTCCAGCCAGGCCTTTCCTCCAAAGCTTGACCCTACAGTGTTTCCACACCTTCCCTTCTCCCTTCTCTACCTCTCCTCTCCTATCTTTTTTCGGGACTCTGCCTCTTGGTCTGGGGCCAGGGACAACTCAGACCCAGCCTTCCATGGCTCCCTCCTCTTGGCAGGAATGGCAGCAGACTCTGGAGCTCTGGCCAATGGAGGGTGGGGCCCACGCAGCTGGCTCACCACCCAAGCAGCCGAAATAGCAGGGGTGGCTTAGGGATGAGGCCCAGCCCCTGCTTCCCCTCCCTTCCCCCAGGTATAAGAGCTGAACTCAGGTGAGCTGGCTCATCCTGTCCTGTCTCAGAGGCTGTCAGCAGGTAAGGCTACCTAGGGCTTTTCACCCAAAATGGGCTACCCCCTGTCCAAAGGGCATGATTAGCCTCTCCTAGCCTAGACTACCAGGGAGAGGGCTGGAGGTTGGGCACTGGAGGCTGGTGTGTGTGCATGGAACTAAACGGGTATTTGGAGGAGGGGGAAGCAATGAGGCTAAGGCGAGGCCCAAGGGGTTCTCTCTAAATGGGTTGGCTTGGGGGTGGTGACCTTAGCTCCTGGAGCCTGGGTGCCAGAATATCTGGGGTGGAGCCAAAGGGGCTAGTTGAAAAAGAAATCCAGGGGTCTGCCCTCTCCTCAACCTCCCTACTCCTCTAGGCAGATCATGAGCCTTCAGCTCCTCCAGGGCAGGCAGTAGGACGACACAACTCTCACCAAAGGATCAAGCACAGCAGGCACCATGGGACAGTGTCGGTCAGCCAATGCTGAGGTGGGCCCATTCATTCCTGGCCTGTCTTTCTATTCTCACACTCTTCTCCTCTCCTCTGAGGGTCTGTGTTCCCCCATGGACTTCTCCTTCACCTTGGCCTTGGCCTACTCTCTAGACCCTGCCTATGAGATCAGACCCCCCTTTCTGGTACTCCCAACCCCCTTTCTGGTGCCCACACAGAGTGATGCAGATGGAGGCCTCCCAGGAAGAGGATGCCTGGGCCATGTGCTGAGACCTGCCCTGCTTGGGGAGGAGGGGCTGGGGTGCTGGGAAGGAAGCCTTGTCCAACCTGTAACTCAGGGCAGAGGCCAGTGGGGGTGAGGAGGGCTGGATGCTGGGCTCTGGAGTGGGTGGGAGCCTGTGTGCCTTCCAGCTGTCTTCTGCCCTGTTGGCCTGGCTAGGTTCCTGAGGAAAGCAGGGTGTGGTAGGGTGGGGTAGAGACTCCCTGATGTGGGTGATGTCCCTTGCCCTCAGGATGCCCAGGAATTGAGTGACGTGGAAAGGGCCATTGAGACCCTCATCAAGAACTTCCACCAGTACTCGGTGGAGGGTGGGAAGGAGACGCTGACCGCCTCTGAACTACATGACCTGGTGACCCAGCAGCTGCCTCACCTCATGCCGGTACTGAGGGGGTGACCCCACACCAGGCAGAACACTGATTTCCCAAGCAAGTGCTTCAAGGCCCCACCCACATAGCCACAGCCCGTGGCACTAGCAACCCCTAGCCCTTCCCCCTTGCCAGTGCCAGGTAGGCTCAGGCCCTGCTTCCGGCCCCTGGGCAGGGTGGGGTGGGAAGATTGGAAGATGCTGCCTCCCTGAGCTGTGGTGTCTTTCCTCCCTTCAGAGCAACTGTGGACTGGAAGAGAGAATCGCCAACCTGGGCAGCTGTAACGACTCTAAACTAAAGTTTGGGAGTTTCTGGGAGCTGATTGGAGAAGCAGCCAAGAGTGTGAAGCTGGGGAGCCCTGTCCCAGGGAGCTGAGAACCTTCCCCTGGGATTTGTCGGGGGGATGTAGGGGAAGGGGGAGCTTAGAGACTGTGGGCATGGAAATAAAACTCCTCTCTTTACCATCACCACACTATTCCCCAGCTTGCACCTGTCTCACCTCTGCAAAGTTCAGATTCATTATAGCCCATCCTGGGGGTCTCTGCACTTCATCCCTGGGAGCTCCATGGAGCTAATGGGTCCAGGAAGGGTCCGGGAAGGTCCCAGGAATCCCCCCCCAGAGGGAGGTTCGTGGGTCAAGTTGGGGCCAGGGATGGATGAGGAGGGGTAAGGATGGTGTAAGGGCCACTCCTTTTGGTAGTGGGTGCAAGGCAGAGAGGAGCTGGGCTATGGGAAATGATGTGAAAGGGGCTGAAAAAAGGGCTGGATATTTTGTATTAAAAATGGTCTCTAAGAACCTACCCCTCCTAATCTCTTCCCCAGCCCAAGGTAGCTGTCTGTCCAATGTTACCTCTTCCTGCCTCCAGCTCTGCCCCAGCCCCCGGCCAGGACTGTCCTTGGGCTAGAGCAGGTGAAGTGGGAGACCAGGGTGGGGGACAGGCTAAGGAGGGTGTGACCTTTGGAGTGAAAGGACCAGCTGGGTGCTTGGGCATTTAAAGAATGATGGTTATTTTGTATCATTTGATTAATAAAAAGTGGAAAAAGTAAAAGATGTCTTGACTGGACACCCTCCCTCCAGGCCCACTGAGCCACGGGTGAGGGGTGGTTGGAATGAATGGCGGAGTCTTTGGGTGGGTGGTACACGCGGGGCTGCAGTGGTTGTCAGTGAAGTGAATGCAGACCCACTTCACTCCATTCGGGCCAAAAAGGTGGGCAGCCTGGTCCTCTGCAAGGGACAAGCTCCTCTTTGCCAGTGGGCTGGCCCTCTGATTGGAGGGGAAGGCATGAGTGCACACCTGGGGATATGAGCTGGAGGCTGGCTGATAGCCTGGGTGTGAACCTTTGGAAAGATCCGCATGCTCTCAGTGTCAGTTTCCTTGTCTCTAAAATGGGGATTTAATAGTTCTTCCCTCACGGGATGGTTAGAAGGCTAACTCAAGGCATCATGTCCTTAGCAAAGAGCCTGACACAGTGGGTGCCTGGTGAGCTGAAGTCACAACTGTTGGAGTTGGTGAATGAGTCCCCTCTGGTTTCAGCTCTGCCTCCCCATGGGGATGCGGAACTGGCCAATTTCCTTGGTTAGACTGGGGAAGGGCTAGAGGGTGTTCCCAGGGGAATCCTCTGCTGCACTTGAGAGGTCCCAGGGTTGGGGGTCAGGACAGCTGCTGGCGGGGGGGGGGCAGAGTCTGGTCCCTGGTGTCTGCCTTCTGACTTGAACACACAAAAATCAGGCATAACTCCTGAAATCCCAAGAGCAAGGAAGTTTCTGTGGCTAGCCAAGCTGGCCTGGAATGCTAACTGAACTTGTCTGTTTGGGGCCCCTGAAACTGAGCTCCCAGTGACCCAGGTGAGAAGGGCAGGTGACAGTCCTTCCCTTTTTCCACCCAGTAAGTTCTGTCAGGCCCTGCGGGTCTAGGAGGGTGGGGTTGGGGGAGTGCCAGCTTCCACCACTCCTTCTGGGGTGGGGGCGGAGGGGTGTTAAAAAAGGTGTGTATCCCTTTAACAAGGGCCCAATCCCAGGGCCAAGTGAAAGGGAGTTCAGTCACTACCTCCCCACTGAGCCAGCTCAGCCAGGCAGGGAAGGAGGGAGTGGGACACGTTCTGGGAGTGCGGCGGGGAGGAGTCCTGGCTGGGCTGAGCGAGAGTTGCTGCTTGGCTGTGCCAGAGCCCAGGCCCCAGAGCCTTGCTGGAGAGGAGGTGAACCCCGGAGGCAGGTGAGCACCCCAGGCCCATCCTGGGAGGTCTGGGGCTGCCGGAGAGGCTCCACAGGCTTGAGAGGCCAGGAGAAGGGGCAGTGAAGAGGTCCTGGGGAGGGGGGCCTGCCAGTGACTGGGCAGGGGAGGTTTCGTTCATGATTAACTTTCCGAAAGGCTCGTTTGCGAATGGAGAATTGTGGTGGGATTGGGGACTGGAGAGGCCTTCAGAGGAGTGGAGGGGTGGTGAGACCCCTCCCCAGCCCAACAGCTGCCTGGGCTCCTCTCCAGGGGCTGGGCCACTGGGCAGGGTGTTTGGAAGCTTTGCCCGCAGCTGCTCTGATCCACCCCTAACAGAAAAAGGGCAAATGCCTGCTGGTGGGGTTTGGAGGGTGGTCAGACCCTGGACACAGGCCTCACTGGTCTCTGGGAGCTGTGTTCTGGGAGAGGTGTTGGGGTCCAGGAAGAGCCAGGGAGGGTCCAGGAAGCCTGAGAGCCTGAGGGGTGCTGAGGTGGCTTCTCTCCACCTCAGGACTCAGGAAGGTCCCTGGACGCAGGTGCCATTGTGCTCTGAGAACAGTTCCTTGGGAGGGCAGCTGGAACCTGGGTGACATCCCGGGGGAGCTTGGGAGCTCCAGGAGAGGGGCCAGGAGTCTGGGCAGCTTCTCATCCACCTCAGGACCCAGGCAGGTTCTGGCTTGACTGGCTTTGTTTGGTGGAGCCTCTTGCACTGTGGGAGCATTCCCTTGCCCAGCCCTGTCCAGGTGGGGTGAGGCTTTGTGGGGGCAAGAGCAGGGGTGCTGGCGGAGGGAGCACTGGACGTGCTGATAGGTCGAGCTCAGCCTCTCCCCATCCACAAGTAAAGAGCTCTCTGGGTGTTGGTGAGATCAAAAACTCCTCCAGCTTCACTTTTCTGGAAAAACATTCAGAGGAGCTGGCTTTTTTCTCCAGCTACATTCTCCGAAAACACAAGTGGGTAGAAGGTAGATGGGTTACCTAAGCAGAGGGGATCAGGAATGGCAGAACCCTCACTCTGTGTATGTGTGAATTAAATGCAGTGAGTCCTGTGATGTGGGGAAGGGTGAGGCAGGGCACTTGTGTGAGGTAGTAGCCTCTGGAACTAGGAAAAGACTGTGAGAACATGGAGCAGAAAGTGCGGATATCGAGGCTGAAGAGGTTAGTGTGAAACAGCTTTGGAAATTGAGTAAAGTGTTACCAGAGCACTTCAGATTACACCTTCCCTGTATACTGAAGTGAATTAAGGAAATGCATGAGTGAGTGAGAATGAATGAATGAGTCAATAAATGAATACATGAGTCAATGAATGAATACGCAGATGAATGGTGAATAAATGAATGGAAAAATTTGAGGTAGATGGAGGGAACAGAGCATGCCCAATTTAGGCTTGAGAGTGGGCTAGACTGTAGAGAGGATGGTGACTAGGAGAGACAGGAGTCCAGGGGGGACATATCCCAACACTTGGGAACAGTTTAAGGCCCAACAAGTGTTTGTGGAGGTGGGAGAGGAAGGTGAATTTTGGAGAGTATGTGGATGTTCAGGCTCCAGATCTAAGGGGACTAGAGGGATGAAGAGATGGGGGATGATTAGCAGGCACTTGGAGGGGTGGGGCCCAGAACTGGAGTGGTGTGGGAGGGTGGGGCCGGAGTGGTTGAAACCCAGGAGCATGGTGTCAGGCAGTTTGGGCTTTTGGAGAAGTCATCAAGTCATCAAGCTGAGCTGAGGTGAGCGGAGTGGGGACGGGGGACTGTTGGTTGCTTGATGATGAGTCAGCCAAGGAGAAGACAATGAGAACATTGCTGGAGGGGTGAGGACCCCCAGTGAGGGGGCCCTTGGGAGAACCAGTGGTCTCCCCATTTTTGGGGAGGGCTCCAATGTGCATGTCTACTGGTCTGAACTCGATGCAGGACAGCACGACGCCTACCTCCCATCTTGCCCCAGTCTTGTGCCTGGGCCCGCCCAGCCTGGTTGGTGGGAGGATGGGACAGGCAGGAGGAGCGGGTGGCTATGACATCAGTGTAGTGGCAGAGCCTGTCTCCTGGCCCCCAGGGTGGGGAGGGAGGGCGGAAGAGGGTAGAGTCATCTGACTGTCTCACTCTGGCATTCTTCCTTCAGAGAAGCATTTACCCAGATGTATCTCCAGCAGTGTCCATTTGACTACAAGGTGCAGGGGTGGGGCCGACCATTGGGAGGCCTGGGCGCTGCTGAAGCGACTTCTCTGGGGTGATCTGAACACCTGACAGCAGGTGGATGATTACCACCTAGGCGCTCACCTGGGTCCTGCCTACTTGGCTGCCAGAGGTTCTGTAAGGGTTGGGGATTGGTATCAAGGAAGGGTGGGGGGTTCCTCTGGTCAGAGAAATAAGACTCCAAGAAGGCAGGTGGTGGGTGGGCTTTGGGAAAAGGGGCAAGACCTATCACCCTCCAAAACAGATTTCTTTCCCTTTCCTCCTCCTATCACCCATAAAATTCCTCGCTCAGGGAACAAGGTCTGGGATGCGTAAGGGTGGGGTGTTCTCTGAACTCTCTTGCCACTCACAAAGCTTGGTTGGGAGTAGCCTGGGCACTGTCCATGCTGAAATGGGTACAGCTTTTAGAATCCCACAGTGCTGGTTTCATACTTCATCCTTTTGGCCACAGACCAGGGGACAGAAGGGCAGGATTCCCGGTCAGAGGTGACAAAGCCTGATCTCTTACCCTCTCAACTCTCTTTCCTTCCTGTATCCTGGCCTAGTCTCACCCTTCTTTCAGAAAACACTTGGCAAAAAACAAACAACCTTAGAAGGGTGGTTGGGAGCTTTATATACCTGGGGTCAGGGCTGGAATGAGGTAGGGAATTTATAGACCATCTTCCTTGAGCAAAGCACTGGGCTGAGCAATACAGGCCAGGCCAGATGCAGAGCTTCAAAAAGCAGGGAGGTTGTCTATCGAGGATTTAAAAAAATGGTCCCGAATCCTCATCTTTATGTGTGGTTCAGAAAACACAATGGCTGTGTGTCAGAAACACTTTCCTTGCTTCTAGTAAGAGCTGGCATCTGGGGAGACAAGACCAAGGAAGAGGCTGCAGCCACACCGGTTAGTGGCGCTGGACCAGTGCTGACTGAGAGTTCGTAGGAGCCAGGGGAGGAAGGAGGGCATGGAGGGTAGGGGTCCAGGCAGCCTTCCTGTGGGAGGTGTGGTTCCAGTAGGCTTTGGCTGGGTAATGAGGGCACAGAGGAAGAGGGCCCCAAGGGGATTAGAGAGCAGGTGGCAAGGGCAGGAACTGAAACTGTGGATGCCCGAACTCTTGCAGTGGCCGTGTTTACCTTCCCTAGCCAGGACCTGATGGGCAGTGTGGCTGTAGCTCATTCCTGGGCTTGGGGGCGTGAGGGGAGGCTCATTTGCCTGGGTTCACTTGGGGGGGCACTGGGCATGGGCGGCGACTCAGAGTAGATCCGCCTGTTCCCTTCATATCCTGTTATTCAGAAGGCTGTATCCGCTGGGAATGTGAGTGTCTTTTGTCCTGGGGCGAGGGGGTGACTGTGTGGCCTCTGGCTGGCTGCAGCTCTGTCTCTAGCTGGGGCAGACCCAGCCTGGCTCCTCTTTAGGTAATGGGGTGTATGGTCCTTGGGTCCTTCTGTATATTGCAGGGTGGGTTTGAGGGAGGCTAGGCCAGCAGAGTGTGGCTGGGAGTCTGCTGAATGTCTGTCTTAGTGAATCAGGACATTGTCCTTTCCCAGGAGCGGCCATGGCCTGAGATTCCAGAGTCACAGTCTTGGAGCTTGGCTGAAGGGATGGGGAGGGCCTAGGTCCCTGCCTCCTTCGTTGTTGCCTAGGGCTGGGGTCTCAGACAATCTTTGTGTCTTGGTGAGGGAACATGGCTCCTACCCTCCACCCCTCAGCCCTCTTGGCTCATCCTAGCAGTTCCTAGCGGTGTTTGCCCCTGGGGCAGGGGGCCTGGGTAGGCCAGGTGTGCAGAGGGCGGAGTGATAGGCATTTACTCTTCTCTTCCCACGGCAGCCTCTTGCTCTCACTGGGAGTCTGACAAGCCCAGTGCCTGGGGCTGGGGAAGGGCCTGGAGAACCTGTTAAGGCGGTTGATCTGGGAAACACCTGGATTAGAAGAGCCACATAGTTCTCATTCCAGGGCTACCCTGTTCCCCCCTTTCCTTGTCTCCTCCTGGGGGATCTGCCAGCCTGGAGGACCCAGAGCCCAGGGTGGGTGTGGGAGGAGGTTTGGCCTGTGGGGTCTTTTCTCATCTGCGCTTCTCATGGTGCCAGGCCCCTCAAGGAGTGAGGCAGTGAGATGGCGGACTGCTACACGGAGCTGGAGAAGGCGGTTGTGGTTCTGGTGGAAAACTTTTACAAGTATGTGTCTAAGCACAGTCTGGTCAAGAACAAGATCAGCAAGAGCAGCTTCCGAAAGATGCTTCAGAAAGAACTGAACCACATGCTGACGGTAAGGCCCCCACCCAAGGGCTTTTTTTTCTCTCCAGCCCCCAAAGCCCTGTCCTCTCAGGGGGTCGCCTCTGTTCTTTCTGAGTTACCCTTCTAACCAGTGTCTTGACCCCATCCAGGCCTCTGTCCTCTTCGGGTAACCAGGCCAGATCCTGGGCCTCTGCCTTGGGCCCTGCCTGGGGCTCTGTGAGACTGCCACTCTTAGCATTGCTGACTCTGTTTCTCCCCAGGACACGGGGAACAGAAAGGCTGCTGACAAGCTCATCCAGAACCTGGATGCCAACCATGATGGACGCATCAGTTTCGATGAGTACTGGACCTTGATAGGTGGCATCACCAGCCCCATTGCCAACCTCATCCGCGAGCAGGAGCAGCAGAGCAGCAGCTAAAGGACCCCCACTGTCCCCTCACAGCACTGCCCACATGCCTGGCCCCTCACACTCTTTCTAGCCTCCTGCCCATCCAGGCCCCATCCTCACTTCTCCCTCCAGACTCTCTTCTGACCCTTGCTGAACAGGGGGAGGGGGTAATGTTAGGGCCTCTGTGAGCATCTCAGTCTGGGGTCGACTCCCTCAGGGTCTCAGTCCCTGGAGCCAGCAGACCCTGGGGGCCTGGGCCCTCTGAGATCTCAGTGCTGTTTGGGGACCCCAAGAATTTCCTCAGTCCACCTACCCTTCCAACATCTGATGTTTCTGCCTAATTTTAGGTCTCTCCTGACCTCTGGAGGTCAGCTCGCTGTTCCAGGTCTTCCTGCTCCTGGTATCAGGGGCAGAGACCTCTCTCCTTCCCCTCAGCCCCTCTGCTGGGGAAAGACTTCCAGGGACTGCCCTCCAGCTGCCTCTGGGTCTGGGAAGAGATAAGCAGGGTTGAGCCCCCTCCCTCCTGCTCAGCCCCTGAAGCATGGCAATAAAGGCTGGATTTGAAATTTGTATCCCCTTCACCCAGTCCCTTTGTGATGCTCATTAAAATCTTTCCACTCCTTGGAACCTCCTCAAGCTTGGTGGTCTTTGCCCAAGGCCCCTGGCAGAGCAAAAAAGAAATAGAACTCCTGGATCTCAGCAGGGCATTCAGCCCTGGGCCAGCAGCTCCTTCCCTCTAGCTCCACGAAGGTCTGAAGACCACATGTCACCATCCGGGTCCCTCCTGGCCCAGACTCAGACTCCTACTCACTTTCCAGACACACAGTCTGCCCCAGCTAGTCCTTAGTGCAATTCTGTGAGGGAGGGGCCATGATTCTTGGTCTTTTTATTTTTTTAATTTTTGATTTTAGAGAGGGGAAGGGAGAGAGAGGAGGAGGGAGGGAAACATTGATGCAAGAGAGAAACGCTAATCAGCTTGCCTTCTGTATGTGCTCTGACTGGAGAATGAACCTGCAACCCGGGCATGTGCCCTGACTGGGAATTGAACCGGTGGCCTTTTGGTTTTCCAGGTAATGCCCAACCCACTGAGCCATACCAGCCTGGCTGACACTCAGTCTTGAGCCATGAGTTGCACTGAGGCCCTGAAGGTTCATCAACAGGTTATTCTAATGCACAGAGAATTTAGTGGGATGGGAAAGTAGGGGTGCAAGGAGAGTGAGGTGTGGGAGGCCAGAGTTGGAACTGGGAGGGGGAAAGGAAATCAAAGCTTGTAGCTGCTGGAGGGGTAATGCTAGTTTCTCCGTTTCTCCCCTGTTGTTCCACCAATGAAGCCCCTGCCGTGGAGAGATGGCCTGTGCTCCACAGGAAGGCAGGGAAACAGCAAGGTCCAGCCTGCAGGGCTCTGCAGCCACGGTTTTCAACCTGGGGCAGTGTCTGCCAAGGTTTAAGATTTTTCTAGAGATGCACAGGCACAGGAAGTTTTCCTGGAATCCATCTGCAGATCCTCAACCTTCTAAAATCGACCTGCCTCAGAACAAGCCTGCAAGACAAGGTAGCAGGCTGGTGTCTTCCACCCTTTCCCTAGGTAAAAATGAAAGGGGTTATGATGCTCCCCTGACTGAAGGGTGAAGAACTCATTCACATTTTTGTGAGGATCCACACACATTCACACAGGGGTGGGCAAAGTAGGTTTACAGTTGTTTGTATGGAAAAGACATGCAGTTATGATCATTACAACAGCTTTATGAACTCAAGAATGTCACAGTGGCACAATACACCTGGGTATGACCTTATAACAAGCGCTCCAACTGCTGGCCTTCATTATTTACGCAATCTTGTGGGGTACTCAGTATGATAAACCCTGTGTCTCGTATACTCACAACTGTAAACCTACTTTTGCCAACCTCTCTCTGTGTGTGTATATATACATATATATGTATGTATACACATATGTATACATACATATGTATAATTGTAAAAACACATCACAATCTACCCTCAACACATTTTAAGTGTGCATCACAGGACTGTAAGCTGTACGCAGGGGACTTTTCCATCTTGCATGGCTGAAACTGCCCACTGAACAGCACCTCCCTCTCCCCACTCCCCCCAGCCCCTGGCAACTCCCATTCTACTTTCTACTTCGGTGAGTTTGACTGCTTTAGATACTTCACACAAGTGGAATCACGCAGTATTTGTCCTTCTGTGACTGGCTTATTTCACTTAGTGCAATTCCATCCATGTTGTCGCATATGACGCAATTTCCTTTTTTTTTTAAAGGCTGAATAATATTCTATTGCATGTATAGACCACATTTTCTTTATCCATTCATTTGTCCATGGACATTTAGGTTGGTTCTACATACTGGTTATTGTGGATAATGCTGCAGCAAATACGGGAGTGTTAATATGTCTTTGAGATCCTGTTTTCAACTGTTTTGTATATGTACCCAGAAGTGGAATTGCTGGGTCTTATGGTAGTTATATTTAGAGTTTTTGAGAAACTTCCATACTGTTTTCCATAGTGGCTGCATTGGTGTTTATCTGTCTCCCTTCCTCTCTGTCTAAAAGCAATGAAAAAAAAAGTCCTTGGGTGAGGATAAAAAGAAAAAAAAAGACTTGTTTTGCAGCCTAACATGTGACCTGTTTTTGAGAATGTTCCATGTGTACTTGAGAAGTACGTATGTTTTGCTGCCATTAGGTAGAATGTTTGTGTATGTCTGTTAGGTCCGTTGGTGTATGGTATTGTCCAAGTCCTCTGCTTCCTTATTGATTTTCTGTCTGGTTGTTCTATTGCGGGGGTTCAGAATGAGCCACCCCAGGGTGGCCTCTGTGGTGTGTATGTTGTTTTGAGCTAAAGTCAACTTTAGCCATGGGCTCAAGAGAAACTTCTACCTCTTTGTTAACGCCCCAGAAGAACTTGAATTAGGAGCCTTGTTCATAATATGAGATTATCAGAGGTAGCCTCTTCTATTTACAGGGCAGGAAAACTTCTATTTACTAAACATCTGTTCTTCTTATCATCCTGAAATGGTCCTCTGAAGCCCCCAAAGCACCTTACCTCATTCCTAGCTCAGAATGTGTTCTATATCCACCCTGGCTGGTGTCACTCAGTGGATTGAGTGCTGACCTGTGAATTGAAAGGTTGCTGGTTTGATTCCAAGTCAGGGTACATACCTGGGCTGTGGGCCAGGCATTTAGTTGGGGGCTGAGATGTATTTCTTGCACATTGATGTTTCTCTCCCTCTTTCTACCTCCCCACCCCTTGCTCTAAAAATAAATAAATAAAATCTTTAAAAAAAAAAGAGTATGTGCCCTGGCTAGTGTGGCTCAGTGGATTGAGTGCCAGCCTGTGAACCAAAGGGTAACTGTTCGATTCTTAGGGCACATGCCTGGGTTGCAGCCCAGGTTCCCAGTAGGGGGAGCACAAGAGGCAACCGCACATTGATGTTTCTCTCCCTCCTTCCCTTCCCCTCTCTCTAAAAATAAATAAATAAAATCTTTGAAAAAATTAAATAAAAAAGTGTTATATACCCATTTTCTCTTTTTGTCTCTGAACCTCTTGTGCAAGTGAGCTCTCTGACTCTCTCATGTATGTGAGCTTCCATATATATGTATGTATTAAATTTGGTTATTTCCTCTTGTTCATCTGTCTCATGTCTATTTGATTATGAGACCAGCTGAAGGAACCT